>SNQJ01S0166964.1:9097-20927 GCA_010110895.2 Picea sitchensis | reverse complement strand
AGCTCGAGTATCACGAGGTGGTGTCTAAGAAGCCACTGTATACAAACCAGTATTTTGAACCCAAATGAAAATTTACGCCTAAACAGAAAGATTAGGATAAATAAACTCTAGAAGAGTAAGAGAGCCTTGAGAAGGGGAAATTTAAACCTTATCTGTCTTAAAAACCCAAAAGACAAAAGCAATGGGAATGATTTCCCAGACAGAATCTAGTGAATATTTCTTTGTGCAATTGAGAGTCCCTATGAACCTTAGAAAATAAATTATTATGGTTATGGATCCATTGGAAAATACGTGAATATTTCTTTGTGCAATTGAAAGTCCCTATGAACCTTAGAAAATAAATTATTATGGTTATGGATCCATTGGAAAATAAGAAGGTTACTTTTGAATAGTTTTTTTTAAATAAATTTAGATTTTATTTGGTTTTTCAAATCAAAAGAGTTTAGATAGAATAATCGTTTAAGTTGAAGAGTAAACCTTTCAAATATCAAGTATATTCAATGATTTAAATAAAACAAAAGTAATATTCTCTTAACACTAAAATAATTAAGCTAAAATAATTAAGCAAAGCTTTTGTACAACATGAATTTATATGTATATATAGAAAATATGAAAGTTATGCATTTTTTGGAATAGTTTTTTAGGAAGTAAACTCAGTTTTTATCTAGTTTTTCAATTTAAAAGAGTCTAGATATAATAATGGTCTAGGTTGAAGAGTAAACCTTCCAAATATTAAGTATATTCAATGACTCAAAGAAAACAAAAGTCTAGTACCCTCTTTGACACTAAACCAATTAAGCAAAGCTTTTGTACAACATGAGTATATATGTATATATGGAAAATATGAAGGTTAGAGATCTTTTCAAATAGCTTTTTGGGAAATAAACTTAGTTTTTATTTGTTTTTTCAATTCAAAAGAGTTCAGATAGAATAATTGTCTAAGTTGAAGAGTAAACCTTCCAAATATAAAGCATATTCAATGACTCGAAAAAAACAAAAGTGTAGTACCCTCTTTGACACTAAAGTAATTAAGAAAAGCTTTTGTACAACATGAGTATATATGTATATATGAAAAATATGAAGGTTAGGGATTTTGGGGAATATTTTTTGGGGAAATAAACTTGGTTTTTATTTAGTTTTTCAATTCAAAAGAGTCTAAAAGAATAATGGTCTAAGTTGAAGAGTAAACCTACCAAATATCAAGCATATTCAATGACTCAAAGAAAATAAAAGTAGTATTCTCTTTGACACTAAAACAATTAAGCAAAGGTTTTGTACAACATGAGTATATATGTATATATGGAAAATAAGAAGGTTCGGGATATTTTGGAATAGTTTTTTGAGAAATAAACTTAGTTTTTATTTGGTTTTTCAATTCAAGAGAGTGGAGATAGAATAATGGTCTAAGTTGAAAAGTAAACCTTCCAAATATTCAACATATTCATCATAAGCCATAGCAACACATAAATAACCATTCAACACAGTGACACAATAGTTTATTGTGGTTCACCCCCTTGGTCTATATCTACAAAGATCTAGCATTCGTTGCTACTTTATTCATCTTCATCAAGTCATTGTGCTTCCCGCATTACATCATAAGTGTATATGAGATACATAGTATATGTTTTCCATGAGGCTGACTAGGTTGCACCAAGATCCACATCTTGTGGCCTGACCCTCAATTAGAATCCATTTGTCTCAAATATTGAATCAGAAATCATCTAAGCATTCGCTCATTCACTCACTGAACAATGACTTGCTTCAAAACTGACTCAAAATCTATTCATCAAAACTCTAAATTTCACTATCTGATCTCCTTAGATCTTACAATACATATTTATACTACAAAAGGTGGGTTAATCCCATTACATCATCAACCAAAACCCTAACCCTAAGTGGATTAGGTTTGTCCACATTGTAACCTCCTATGCATAGCTGGTCAATGATCCAACCATTTCCTCGACGCGTTGTCCTTCTTTTTTCCTTTGATTGTTCTCTTCCTTGCACTACTTTTCCCCTCTTTCCGGTGTGCTACTTTTCCTTGAGATTTGATTCACGCTCCTTTTCCGGTCCCTTTTCTAAATTCCTCATTAATTGTTGTGTTGTTCCCCAAAATAACCTGCGCTAACACCTTCTGAGGAAAATATCATGAAAATATATTGAAAATTAAAGGTCATTATTCACAATGATCGTAACCATTGGACCCCTAATACAACATTAGTACCACCCATTTGGATGGAAATCATGGGACTATCCAAAAAATACTCCCCGATATTGATATTAATACTATGGCACTTCCCAAAACAATATATGGTACCTCCATCTGCAATCATTACTTGAAACTCTGGTGTTATAAATACAAAGCAATTGAGATCTTTTGCTAATTTGTAATTGATGAAGTTATGGGTACTACCCGAATCAATGAACGTTGTTACCTTTTTATTTTTTATGTATTCTTGTATCTAGAGGGCTTGTAGAGTACTGATGTGAGCAAATGCATGACAATATATCATTGGAGTAGTATCTTCTAGATCTAGATCTTGTGATGGTTCCAATTCTTGATCTTCTTCCTCTTCATAGTATATTTATAATAATTTCTTCTCACTGCATACCTTACTGTAGTTTCTTTCACAATTGAAACATATTCTTTTTGCTCCTATTTCATTTGTTTGTTGAAGTTTCAACCTTGTTGGTTGAGGTACAATTGTCTTATGAACACCAAAATGATTTATGGTTCTTACATATGCTCCAATAATGTACTTGTGTATAGTATTATTCTTTACTAGATTACAATGAAAAAATTGCACAGCTTCCATAATATTTCCGGGATGTTATAGGAAAATCCCATGTTTAATGTCTTCTTTTAATCCACCCATGTAAGCTTCCAACAAATTTTGATCACTTATGTCATCCACTCTTGTGGCCAATACCTGAAATTATGAATTATAATCTTCAATATCACTTAAGTGCTTCATTCTTGTCAATTGATTGAAGTATTAAAGTTCCCAAACCTTACCATATTGTGCTTCCAAGTCTCTTATAACTAAACCCCAAGTATAATCATAAGAAGGGGGCTTCCTTTTAACTACCCATTGATACCATTGATATGGATTTATCTCAAAATTCAAAGTTACTATGTGAATCCTTGGTTTATTATCCATAATATTATGCAATTCAAAATATTGCTCTATTTGGTTCATCCATGTAAAGATGTTTTTTTGGTGAAGTA
Organism: Picea sitchensis; assembly: GCA_010110895.2. Taxonomy (NCBI): domain Eukaryota; kingdom Viridiplantae; phylum Streptophyta; class Pinopsida; order Pinales; family Pinaceae; genus Picea; species Picea sitchensis. The sequence goes on along the minus strand of SNQJ01S0166964.1, from coordinate 17,698 downwards.
AGTCTTGAATATTTCTTTGGATCCATAAAAAGGGATAATGGGTCCTAAGGATAAGGGAGTGTCAAACGATATAACTCTCTGATATATTTAATGGGTCCAACAATATTACTTGACCCAATATCTTGGGGAACTAACTAAGGAGGCTCAACGATTTCCTTAGTCGTACTACCCGAATACCAAGGTACTAGAGAGTGGTCTCCTCGAGTGTTGTTCTTGGTGTACTATAGCAAAAATATGTCCAAATAGATTATCTAAGCATGGTTTTAGGTATACCTATGGGAATTCCTATATACCGAAAGGTACGTGGAAGTGAGATTCCATCTACAGGTATTATCTAATGTAGTACTACTTGAAGAGGCACCAACAAGGGTTACAAAGATTTTCAACAAGTGAAACAATGTGTTTCTAGTAACCACATGAAACCATATGTATTTCCTGCATGTATTCTTCCCCAACCAATGTTCTACCTACTTAACTATAGATCTTGTGTTATTTAAACATGCCAGAACATGTCTCCATAAAAAAGGAGTTTGTTAATGTTACAAGGAAAATCACTCTACGACATGGGGTAAACCACAACAGACCGAATGACCATAGAAAACAACTCTAATATCAAGTATTCTATATAAATAAACATTCTAACAAGACAAGATAAAGAGTCTGCTTTGTCCGAACATTCAAAGAAGATAATCGTTGAGCACTCGACTCAAAGCTATATACCTGCAAGTTGTCCTCAACAACCAAGATACACAAGCATATGGTGATAATATATAAAGTTAGCACATATAATAGCATAATCCATCAATATTGATAACATATATGCCCATGGAATAATAATTCAAATATTTTCGAGACATAAATTGGACGAGAAAAGAGTATTTCTATTAAAATATGATCAACAAAAGTGTATGAGTGACAAACTTCCATGTCAGCACATCTCTGAAACAAGAAACTAAGTCCCTTCCAGATGGGCCTCCACCAAAGGCAAGCTCATGTAAGAGATACAATGAGGTTCTCCATCCGAGAGGGAAGATCTTGGGGGATGAACAATGTGTTCAGACTTAAAAGGAGAAACAGATGCAGACTCAATATGAAGTGAATAATTTTGCTAGAGTAAATTTGCTCTCAAACTTGAATTCTTCTCTTTCTTCCACAGCATGGATATGGACCATTTATATCCTTCAAATGGAACTGAAGGGTTGAGTTGGAACGTTTCTAGTATATGGAATGTTAAGGATCATGGATCTCATGACGTGACATGGAAACCCGACACCATTTTTTAATTTTGGGCACAAAACCCAATGTTCACGGGTTGTAATATTGCAACCTGTGTATACACATGTTGTATAGCTGTTAGAGCGTGTATATGTGGAAAAATATGATTTTTAGCTATGGGAATTGCAAAAAGGGACTTCAATTATGCATAGGGAAATCGAAAAGGACTTCTAAGCAAGTCGCATGGGATGAGGAAAATCTTTCTATAACATCTAACCATGGAAAAAACTCATAAAATATATAGAAAATAAGTTGTGCAAAAACCCTAACTTCCACCAAGAATATATCCTAAAATATAATGATTAAAAATACAAATTTATTTTCCATGTGTACTTCACTCTGTCAATTCAAGATTCCAAAGTATGTGTAACTATATAAGTTATATGCTATGCAACCCTTCTGATTGAAATCCCTAATACTCCCTTCTCCCTTATCATTCATGGATTCAATTGGAGGAGGAGTTTGGCTCCCTCGTACAGCCATATCCTTTTGGGTCGGCGCAATGGCCACCACCTCGATCCCTCTACTCTACCAGATCATTAACAACGCTTCGATGTACGCTCTACCCCGAGCACAAACACACATCTCGCTCCTTCCTGGTCGAATGATTCACAACCCCCACCTCAGACCCAAGCCGCCTCTCCCTTCATTAACTCTGGATGCCTTCCAAAAGCCTCTCTAAACCCTTCTTATAAGGTAAAATATGACTGCATAGCACCCTTCATTCAACATATGCAGGACCATTCTTTCATAGTCAAGTTTATGGGTATTTCGCCAACGGAAAAGGCCCTCAAATGGTGGATCAAAACAACCTGGAAGAAGAAAGTACATATCAACCTCAAATTAGGATCCAAAGGGTTATTTACAACCATATTCTCCAACCCGGAGGAGTATGATAAAGTCATCGAAGGTGGCCCATACTTATTTAAGTTTGCAGGACTATACTTCATACCCTCGACCAAACGTTTCATCCCAGAAAAAGAACATTTCACGGCAACACCAGTTTGGATAAGACTATACTCGTTGACCCACTAATTTTTGGATGTGGAAATCTTGGAATGCATTGAAACACTATAGGATCCTTCATAAAATATTCAGAATCCACAAAAATAGGACTCTATACCTCGTATGCATGAATTTGGGTATATATGGATCTTATCAAATCCCTCCCTCAATCCATTACCCTAGTCTATCACGACATTAACTGGATATAAATTCTTAACTATGAACATATTCCCTTTCGATGTAATCATTGCCATGCCCATGGTCATCTCTTCTGCAATTTCCCTCTCAACCCCAACTTCCCTGCGGCAATCTCCCTCCCCCTACCCATGACGCAAAGGGTTTCAAGTTTGTCTTGTCCCAGAAAAAAACAAGACATCATCCCAAGCCACCTCCACCCAAAAATAACTTTTTCTTCAAAACCCCCTTTGCCTCCCTCCCACCGGATGATGAAGGAATTTTGATCCAAGTTGGAAAATACCAACTCTAACTTGGTAACCTAATTGCAGAACTCTTAGAGGAGGATCCAATAAAGCATAGGAAAATGTTGGACACAACTTACAATAATAACTCAGTAGGTGACATTTACATGCAAGAGGAACCTCCTGACCAGTTAGACCCATATGATGGTCAGGATATGGACCTGGGATATCTGGACCTTAACTCCATCGATGTGGCCTGCAGGCAAAAAGACCCAAACTCTATTCCAGAAAAGCAAGTTTAGCTCTTCAAGGATGTGTTGGTCTGAAACCGCATTCTCAACAATAAAAAGGAAAAAGGTATGAACTCCAACCCCTCGCTTGGTACCAAGGCCTCCACCTCTTCTGCTTCTTGAAACACCAAAGAGGAGAAAAAAGATGTAGGAGATCCAATAAGTAGCTCATCAAAGACTTGGGAGATTGTTTGGTAAACTTGGGCCAAATTTCCCTCATGACAGATACATTTCAACCCAACCCCTCGCCTTCCTCATGAAATTCATCTCCTAGAACATAATAGGCCTAAACGAGAACACCAAACATTGACTTCTCAAACAATGCATCTCCTTCGAAAAATCCATTGTTGTCATGATTCAAGAAACCAAATGCCTGCACCACCTCTTCCAAACTCTTGTGTCTCGAATTTGGCCCTATTCCCTTGCTATAGCTTTAGATGCCCACAGATTTGTCAGAGGACTACCCTCCTGGTGTGTTGCTTATATGTTTAGTATAATGCACTCACTAATTATCAATACGGAATTCGTAATAAACAGAGTTACAAGACACCAGTAAGAAAGGTAATTTATAATGTCACGAGTATAAAACAAACCTAGATTATGCATGCTGGAAACAAATCAAAATAGCAAACTGCAATGCACTTTGGTTGTCTTTCACAAAGAGGCTATCTACTCCATTATGGCACATGCAAGTATGAGATGGAGTTGGTTTGATAGATCAAATCTGCTATTTGACCCATAAAACTAACTATGCAATCCACACTTCTGAAAGGGAAATCACACATCAATCATCAAGACATAGCATGGTAGTTCAATAGTCAATATACTGAGTATGTTGTGGTTCACAATGTGTTGTTGTGAACTTCACTAGTTATCCTTCAAATATGTCTGAGTACTACTGCCAACATTCATGTCCAAAAATCAAATTCATAAAAATAGAGCATATGCAAAAACAGGGCGAGTAAAGATCTCTAAGCAATCATATAATGGAAATCCTAGTCTAAGTTGTACTGCTATCATCTAACAGAGTTAAAGCTTCAGCTAANCAAAATCAAATTCATAAAAATAGAGAATATGCAAAAACAGGGTGAGTAAAGATCTCTAAGGAATCATATAATGGAAATCCTAGTCTAAGTTGTACTGCTATCATCTAACAGAGTTAAAGCTTCAGCTAATTTAACATTTACACTATTGAAAACAAATGCTAATGCTAATCTACGAAGATGCTGACCTTTGTTGGGTGGTGGGCCCTTGCCGCTTCAACAGGTCAGTGATTGGAGTCTACAGTAAGCTTGCTTTCAACCCACACATTACTCTCACTCAAATCTCAAAACATAAAATCAAACTTTTGTTAACAAATCAACTCATAGACAATCATAGACAATCAAGACATGGAGATAAATGATGTTCTTCTATTAGTCTTCACTCAGAATATGTTCTACAATATCACACGTTGCTTCACATGTTGGTAATATGCTAACTCTCTCTACCCTTCCACCATCCTTGCCACAGCTATTTAACAGTCTTAGTCGTGAAACACAAGGAGGTGAAATGATTTGCAAATCAGTCAGATGTTTAAATTTAATTATTCGGTTACATATTTTAGCTTCATCCTCATGACACGAAGTGCATGAGGATGAGGCAATCAACAAACTATTCTAACATAGCCTTGCTAAAGAAAATAAACATCCACCAATTGTCTTGGGCGATCTGGAGCTAAACTTGGTACATTCGGCTCTCTATATTGGTGCCAGATCGTGACAGGTAGATGGTACTGGATCACAACAATGTGCAAATGGTGGTACCAAATCACGACAGTCCATGGTCGTTGGTACCAGATCGTAACAGATGAGATTTAGTATCGGATGCGTTTGGTACTGGATTTGGACAGTGGCATTTTTGGTGCACAAGTATCGAATACCTGAGCTGGGACAGGAAGGCTGGATTTATCTAGAGGTCAAAGATTATACATGGAAAATTGAAGCATTAGCACATGAAATATTTAATTCCCTAGCTCAATAAACCACAAAATGCATGAATTAACCATACTTTACCTTATGACCTTATCACTGGCTAATGGTAGCGTTCTTGTCATTCACGCAAGCTTAGGTAAGACAAAAAGGTATAGATGAGGAGTATAATAGGTTAATGGGGATGTCAATTTCGAGTCTCAACATTCCCCCATTCCAAAATCATTGCATGTCCTCATGCAACTGAAAACAAACACAATTTTTTTCAAAACTTGAGACTGTGTTCTTTACTTTGGTGGATCAATGATGTTGATGGTTGAGGCCTCTTCTTTCAGCTCCCTTTTTATGACCCTAACATATTGTAGGGGTCGTAGTACCTTCTTGAGCTTGTTAGAAGTCTCTTCATGGTCATCTTGAAGTTGTTGGCTAATTACTTTCAATTGCTCATTTTCCTTTTTGATATATCTGTCCAATAGTTGGTATTCCTTCACTTCTTGTTGGAGTTCCTGATTTTGTTTTTGCAATTCCTCAATCTTTTTCTTCATTTGTTCTTTTGTTAAGGCCTTTGTTGATTCCATCGTTGTTGGTTGGATGCATGCTCTTTCCTCGACTTCCTCCCTCATCCCACATAAAGTAATAGTGGCTTGTTCCTCGGTCAAACTAGGGATGTCATCTTGGACTGATAAATCTTCAGAAGGGGAGGTAAGATCGATTGGATATTTCAGTGTATGAGGACTGACGATTGTTTTGCCTTTCTTTTCCATGCTCCTCGTGGTTCTTTTACAAGGAGGTATCGGATCAGGGGTGCTCACGGGCTTCCTTTTCTTCTTTTCTAATTGTGAAATGGTGACAGGGGATTGTGCCATAGACTGTTTACTTTTAGTTTCTGAGCTATGCTTCCCTTTCTTCATCATTTTTGTCTGATGGCCCTTTTCCTCAACTGCCATTGTTGAAGTCTCCTCAACTAGTTTGTTTTTACCTTTTGATTTGGAGCTTTTAAAAGTCTTATTGACTGTGGAAGAGGGCCCTTCTTTTTCATGTTGGCTCATTGCCCTAGATGATGGTGGAGTTGTCTTATCCTTCTTGCCCTTTTTCTTTTGAGGTTCCTTATTTTTCTTTGGAGCATGTTGGGTTTCCTCCACAGGTTTTTTTTCTGTGGGAAGGTGTTGAGTGATAACGGTTTTCCAACTAATCCTTTGTTTCCTAAGTTCATGTAAAACTAGCATTTTAATGAGACCTTTATGGTAAATGCTAGTCTTCTCAGTTTTGGATAGGGATCTAACACCTCTTACCATTTTGTTCAAACTCATCCATAGAAAATATGGGAAATCAATTTCAAAGCCTCCTTCAAAGTGTAATAGAAGCCTAAGATGATATATGAAGGTCATAGCATACCTTCCCTCACAAGTGACGGATCGTTGAAGACTAGTAATCATTGGATGATACTTTTCCTTGATATAGTTCCTAGGGATCCCCTTTTTCCAGTCAGGGTGTTGATGGTCTTCTTTCAAGAATCGTTGGCACATTTCCTTGTTGATTCCTACGCCTTTGAAGTATTTGGCTCCTCTATTAGGTAATCCCATGACCTCCCTTAAGGTTTCTTCATTGATTGTCAGTTGTAGATTGCCTATATGTGCAATCTCTCCATGATAACCCTGAATAAATTCGTGAGATATCTTCTTGTGCCAGCCTGTGATTTTTTCCAGAAATGGCATCCATCCAGATCTAGCATATTTTTCTTGACATAATTGGAACTCCTCGGTTTCTCTATAAATTTGGAAGACTGGTTCGTGTCTACTAATGACCATCGTTATAAGTTGTGAGAAAAGGATCGGGTTGTAGCACAAGGGTTTAGTCAATTGATGAGGGTAAGGGTTTGGTACCGAAGAGGAGTAGGCTCGGGAGTAGAGAAATCTCACGACAAGGGGAATATGGTGATGGTGTTGATAATGCGAATGGTAAGTTTAAGTAAGGATGCTGCAAAGAAAATTTATGACTAGGTGAGGCTTATCTAGATGACTTCGCCACCCAGATAAGCCATTTCATTTCTACTCGTTATTGTAATGACAAGGACAAGATGTTGGGTGTCAAAGCATCATTTTGGGATAGGTGATTGGACTTTCGGGTGGTGAATTTGATGTTGGATCATGGTTCATGACATAAGATAGGTTCGTGAATTACTTAAGGACGAAATATATTCGTGGCTTATAATTACTAGACATGCTTCATATCTTAATGTGGTTTTTCCCTTAACCATGTTCGAGCGCTATGAGAGGATTGATTAAGTTTAGGCATATGGGTATGAGGGATAGGTGCATGGTTTTAATACTAAGGTCATAAGATCTAGTATATATTTTCATACTTATTATAGTTTTATGAGCATAGGAAAATAAATACCATGTTACCTTTTCTTTTACCTTTGTATGATCAATACCCATAGCATGTGCGACTGCTTGTAAATTGTCAGAATTCATCCTTTTAGACTGAAGTTTCTTGAAAACTTGGTACATGAATATCTTGTACTTCTTTTATTCTGTGCTTATCTTCTTTTGTATCTGGTTCTGCAGGGTGATCACGTGAGTATGAAAAAGAGTTCTGAAGGGGCTCTTTGACCTTCCCCCATGCTGAAGATGTTGTATATATGTATGCAAGAAGATTCAACATTTAATATCATAATGGAGAAAAGATGATAAGAGAAAAAGAAACCAATCAAATTCCAGAAGTACATTTATCATATAGCATATGATTTGATACCTAAAAAGTGAAATTGCCCTTCTTTCGATGGATTATTGACAAAGGTAGCATTCAGCAGTGAAACAGGGAATATTTATATGTTTGCCAGAAGAATAGATCCCACCTAACTTTCTTCAAAGATTTACTATCATTGGATGTTATAGATAAATTTCACAATATAAGTAGATTAGACTCCCTAATTAGGGATCCACTCTTAAGAAATTTCCTTCTTAGGTAATGTAGGCTTTAGATGTCAGACCGGTAAGTTGACTTAGGGTGATTCTCAAATGGACATTTGCTTGAAGTAATTATGTTGTTGATTAATCTGGAGTTTGTATCTCATGAAAGCCAATAGTGACCTTTGCTCTTTTTGTTTTGGATGACAAAAGTGAATTTTTCCAATCAGACAAGTATATATGAGACATTTCTCAACCAGAACCCACTGCCAGCAAGCCTGTTCAGTACTCCAGTGGGGTAGTTGTGATAATTAGTGAGAGGTGCCTTCCCTAGGTAGAATGCCCCATTGCCAATAGGCATGTTCAGTACCCTGATGGGTTTGCCTAGTCATACCACAGACTGGTACCCGGTGCCAACAGACCTGTTCAGTATCCTGGAAGGTTAGTCTCTTAAACCCTTTTTCCATCAAAGGCTTCTTGTCCATAGTCACCTATTTTGGTTTCTATTAAAGAGTGTTTTGCATGGTGACATGGGAGGCTCGTCTGTAAACCTTTTTACAGGTTGGGATGGTATTGGGTTGGAATGCATATACTCTTCTTTTGAATGTCTTTAAAGACTTGTCTGAAGGAAAAATAAACTTTTTATGCACATTATTTCTTTAGAGTGATCTAGATGTATAATTTTGTCTGAATTTGTCCATAAGAGAATGACCTAAAGTTTCCTTAGGGTACT
>SNQJ01S0166963.1:22091-37302 GCA_010110895.2 Picea sitchensis | reverse complement strand
CATTGTGGTCTAATCTCGGGGGTGGCCGTGATAAATCTATTGGGAGTGACTGAGCCTATGGTAGGGTGGAAGCAAGCACCCCTCTCAGCAATTGTATCATGCCTTGAGGATGCGATAAGTGTTTTATGCCTTGTATTTTGAATTGAATATCATGGATACATGCTCATGTTTATACGCCCATAAATGGTTTTTGTGTGGAATGATTGCATGGTGTTTTAGATTGGAAGTAACGGATGCATATGTATACTTATATGCCATATTTGGTTTCTGTACAAAATGATTAAGTCTGGAGCATGAGTTCGTTCCACTGAGAATCGTCTCATCTACTTGATTCTTGTGATTTTCTAATTTAATCCCTCGAAAGCACCTTCCCCAAGGAATTGCATCATATCTCAGAGTTGGAGTAAGCTCCTTGGTACAGCTAACACTACGGTAAACCCACGATTTTACCTTGCCCCGGTGTCATATTTCCTAACTTAGTGAGCTAGGAAGGAACTTCATTTAGGTTAGTAGCATAGGGACTTTGAAATGCACCCGAGCCCTTATCCAAAAACTTGACTAAGTGTAGGGATAATTTTCCCAAGAATCATCTGAAGGTTCAGGTGACCTAGATCTGGGAACCTTGTGCAAGCAGGAGCTAGTTTTTGAAGGTTTCGGAGCCGCGGAAGCTCGAAGCCTTGAGAGGTTGGATTTCGGTGCCCGAGTTCAGAAAGGATAGCGAGTCAAATTATCGAAAGGGAGTATCCTTTCGTTTGGTATACAAACGGACGAGATCCTTTCAGAAGTATCCCAGGTCTGTCAGGATCAATGGATTTAGAGGAGGATGCAGGCGTTAACGCCTTGACCCATTTAGTCTTTACAAGTAGTGATGGAACCGGGATCGTATATCCAAGGATCCATCGAGAGCTACCTTGACCTCCGATCTTAACCCTTGTGTAGGAAGGAGAGTGGACTCGTCAAAGTCCTAAAAGTCTCGAAGTAATCAGAACCGTCCACCGGCAGAGGACATGTGGTGAAGGATCAACGTTTCATTGACTTGCTACTGAAGGAATTCAAAGGGTAGAGTTTTGTGAAATTGCAAGACCCGAACTCACGATTTGATCTAAACCATCAGATCATAGGAAAGACATGACCATTGATCTGGGCAAGGGGGCATCGAGATTTTGGGGATCATACTTTCAAAAGTTAGAAGTTATCATACTTTCAAAAGTTAGAAGTTGGGTTGTATTCCAACTTCATGAAACGCGAAGTCCTCATGAGTTCGGAGAATAATCCCCAATTCATAGCGACTGGTCATATGGGTGGAAGATCAAGGGAGGAGCTAATGGAGATCGGGATTTCGGGGAATGGAGAGTCAAAGCTGGATCATGTTCATTATCCAGATAAGTGAAATTGTGACAGGGTCATAGCCATCGATCGAGGGGATAGCGTAGGTCCATAGATCTGGCCTTGGAGAGAAATCGAAGGTCAGGGATTCGGGGAAACAAGAGTCAGGATTGACTCACATGCAGAAGTCTCGAAGTATCGAAATGTGAAACGCCCTTTTTTAGGCATGTGGTCACAACCTTTGGTCGTATAGGTGAAGTCTGCACCTTGTGCATGTTCACGCTGGTGGGGTTTCAATAGGGCATGAGGATCAAATAGCAGGATTTCAACAGGAAATCGAGGAGCTAATCTGGCTAGTGAATGAGAAAATTTATTTAGTTCTCACACGAAGCGTGGGGCTGTTACAGTTGGTTTCGTGATCTGGGGCATTTCTCTAACTGCTTCATTTTTGTTGACTTTGATAAGGTTATCAAATTGTATGTGACCCATTCTTTTGTTCCATAGACAACTTTTATCTTCCTTTCCTAGACAACACTTTTCATTTCCAATTTCACTTATTACATATATGTTGCTTGAATTTCTTGTAGCTGTTGCAATCAATTTTTCTGAACCTTATTTTCTTATCTCACACTTCTGTGAATAGAAAGTAATTTTATGACCTAGGTCACACATTTGACTTACACTTAGAAAATTATGTTTCATATATTTTACTAGTAGAACTTTTTCTTCCTTGGTATTCTTGTTTCCAATTATGAATGTGCCTTTCCAATGATTTTAGTTGAATCATCATTTCTGAAGGAGATTGATCCATCTCTTTCCTTTCTTAATGTAAGAAACATGTCTTTATCACCTGTCATGTGTTTTGAACAACCATTGTCAACATATCGACCGCATTTCTTATGCTTAGCTTGTAGAGAGAGTGTGCATTCTTCATTTCTATAATGATTATGCTTTCTTATCCACGTTCTCTTTTGATGTTCCTTTCTGTGACTGTTGTAGTTTTTTTGTGGTTCTGTAGGAGGGACTGTCATTTTACAATTTTTGGCCATGTGTCCAAATTTGTTGCACTTGTAGCATTCCACATCAGTGCTCAATGATTCAAAACTGTTGTAGCTTCTTCTATGTGTTTAAATAGGCCTTCTTGGATAACCATTTTGTGTATGACTTTCAAAGTTGTTTATGTTCCTCCTATTAGCTCTGGAATTTACATTTTTATGTCCAAAATTATTGCATGCATAACATAAACTAAAAAGGATAGTTTGATACCTGGGAGTTGAAGATATTCTGAAAGGAGTTACTTTTATGAATCCTTCTTCTTCCTTAGGCCTATTTGTTTATGTCAGTCATTGATTCTGAAATATGAATCTTCTCAATGGAGGAGTATCCCTATAATCTTCCTTGTAGGTCTTCCAATCCTCTTTGATTGTTTCTGTATACATTTTTGGATATGTTTCTTGTTCTGTTGTTTTGGAGCTTGATCCATTTTCTGTCTAATTGTATCCAAGTTTGGACTTGTCATGATGAGTATTTTAACTGCTAATAATGTCATCCAAAACTTTTGAGTTGTTCTACATATTTTTCTTTTGAAGATCCTTTCTTAATGTGACAATCTCTGCTACCAAATTTCAAATGATCCTGTCTCTTTCTTCTAACTGTTCTTTGAGCGCCTCTTCAATTATTTTATCTTCTTCTATTTGAACCTTCAATTTCATGATCATTTGTTCTAGTTCCTGATTGTCTTCTTTCTTGTCTAGTTTGTCTTGCAGCGTCTTGTTTTTCTTCTTTTCTATTGTTATAACTTCTATGCCACTCAACAATTCTTCTCGGTAGTCAACTTTTCTCTCTTCATATTCTTCTTCGGTGTCTTATTTATCAGATTCTTATACTACCATGAATAGAACTCTTTATGTCTCACCATCACTGACTTCATCTTCATTTGATGAGGAGATGTCTTCTTTGGTGCATAAGATTTTTTTGAAAGCTTTCTTTCTAGTTCTTTTTCCTTTATATGTTTGTTTTCTATTTGAGTAATCTTCATCATTCCTCTTATTTTTCTTATGGGGAAATTTGTTAGCAAAATGACCAATACCATCACAATTAAAACAAATAAATGGAAGCTTACCTTTCTATCTGTCATTGGTTCCCTTGTTCAATCTTCTAACAAATTTGGCCAGTTCTTCTTCATCATCTTCTGAGAAGTCACTATTGTTGCTATGTTCTGTTTTCTTTCCCTTTTTCTTTGACCTTTTGGATGCTTTGAAAGATGCTTCTTTTATATCTGGATTTTCATGTTAAGTTCGCATTTCATATGTTGTGCAGATTCCATGTAGTTTGTCCATGTTTATTGAGTCTAGATCTTCTCTTTCTTCTAGTGTTGATATCTTAGGATCAAATCTCATAGGAAGAGATCTTAGTACCTTTTGAAGAATTACAGATTCTTCAATTTCTTCTCCCAATCCTATGATTGAATTCATTGTTTCATCGACTCGTAAGAAGTAAGATGCAATATTCTCATCTTCCTTCATCTTTAGTTGTTCGAATTGACCTCTGTAAGTTTGACGTTTTGTTCCTTTGACTTTTGAATCTCCTTCATAAATGTTTTGAAGTTTGTCCCAAATCTCTTTAGCAAATTTACAACGTACAACTTTGGTATATATTGATTCACCAAGACCATTTAGAAGTGCATTTGTGGCTTTAGAAATATTTTGAGTGATTTTCATTTATTTTTCACGTGTTGGCAAAATTGTTGGTTCTTTGTATCCATCTACTACTGATTTCCAAATTTCAAATCCTTCTTCTCCAGAATCCATACTTATGTCCATCAAACTATGGTATTCCATTTTTATACATGTTGTTTCTCTCCATGATCTACCTTCCAGTAGTTAAACTGATTTCTGAAAGAACCTGCTTTGATACCAATTGTTGGATTACTGAGAGGGGGTGAATCAATAATAGAGAAATGTAATCATTTTTAACCATAAAATGCAAGTTTCATATCAATGTATCATTATCATCCAATAGTTTCAGAGTAAATAAACAATGAACAAATGATCAATCATACACATACACAGTACACCAATTTTTTTACGTGGAAAACCAAAGAAGGAGAAAACCACATAATTTTTTTTCTTATATGTATTTAAGAATTAAATTCATTGGAAGCACCAACTTCCTTATCTTTCCAGCCACAACTGAAAGGAGGCTCCAACCCCCTAGTTTCTCAGGCTACAACTTGAGGGAAGCTCCAAATCCCCAATTCGCTGGCTACAGTAAGAAGGAGGCTACAACCCCCTATGTTCTCTGGCTACAAACGGAAGGTGGCTACAACCACCTATCCTTTCCTCGTCCAACTTCCCTGAAATATAAGTAGAATAATGAAACCATTGTCACACTATCACTGTGAGATATACTACTGTAAACCTATACCAATCAACCTGCACCAAACAACCTGTACCTCAACCTGTACCATCAACGAGTGCATCAACTATGCGCCAAATATATACCAATAATGCANNNNAATCAAATATAAACCTCATGTATGTGCCAACTCATCAACTACTTGTCTCAACCATGTACCCAACATGTACCTCAACCAAAATCCTTTATCAATTCCATCATCCAAATCTGATTTGTAACTCTGTAATACACCTGGTGTATATGATCACATACCTGCAAACCTTCCTTAAATTTAACAACAAGAGACTAGCATTTTCATCAAACTTCACTTTAGTCTCACATGACTAATTTTGGATTAGTCAACAACCCTAACTTGAAATAATCATTGCTATGTACCTGTAATGAATAAATATATGAAAATAGTACACAATATTCTTCATTTTCTTTTATGCAATTCCTCCAACTTTCACTACTTGGAACCTCTTAGAAAAGGAGTTATAGAAATATGGTCTACCTTGTTGAATTATGGCTTATTCTAGAAAGAGAACTTGTAGAGAGTGCCCCACATGGAATATTTGTTGTATGGATCTGAAAATGGTACACAGAATACTACCGACTGTAATCTAACAAAAAAACTTTATACTTACTAAATTTGGATCTGTTATGAAGAAGTTATGATGTTTTTACCTAAAACACCTGTTTTAGACTAGTTTTGGGACTAGCCACAAACCCTGCTTTCCACAGAGGGTAACTCCAAAAATACAACGACCCACAAGCTGAAATGTTTATCATAGCTACTTGGATATGTTTCCTCAACGACGTCTAGATTTATCGATCTGAATCATTCTAGAAAAATATTTATTGTGAAAATGGTGAGATGACCTGTAAATAACATACCTTAGAAAGAATCATCAAAAGAATTTATCCTCCCTTGAATTTTGGCCTTCTTTACTTCACCTTCCCTCTAAAATTCAACTTAAATATCCTTTGGTTATTTCAATCACTTATAGATATTCAATATGATCAATTTGAATTAAAATTAGATACCCTTGTCTCTTATTTATACTTTTATGTAGCTTCCTCAAGGGGTTACCTTCTAACCATCTTAAACCACTTTCCTTATTTTAGGGCCAACCCACTTCTAACCACTTGTCCACTTAGTAATTTATCCATTAAATTTATTTTTTAAATAATTTCTTTTGTATCCACTTTGAATTATAGTACACTCATCACTTCACTTTATTATTTAAATAATTTCTTCTTTGCAACCACTTTGACTACTTTGACCTTTTGGGGCTTCTAGATGACTCATGAGGGTTCTCCAACTTCACATGGCCATAACTCTCTAACCATGAGGAGTTATGTGGCATTCCATATACCACCAAAAATGGAATGACATGTAGTATCCATCTAGAATAGTCTTACCTTAAAATATATTAAAACTCATACCATTATACATCAAACAAACTTGGGTCCATTACCTAAACCTTTGTGCTATCAGAATTCGCTACCGAACTTTATTCAAGGGTTGAAATCAATGAAAACCAACCCAAATAATCAATACATGTGATATAATAATCTCTTAATTTAACCATACATCAAATCCTCATTGTTATGCAAACCCAACTAGTACTTATAACACTATGTATCAACCATAAACCGTCAAACATGTACCGCTCAAACATATGCCAAAATCACTATCAAATGCTTCTCACAATGCACTACAAGATATGTCAATAAATAAAACTAAGTGCACCAGCAATGTACTTGACCAGATCTTCCCCAACAAGAACCATACAACTAATAGCATCTTTAGACAAATACCCAAGCTCACAAAACCATACCTCAACCATGTACTAGAAAATGCCTCAAATATATCCCAACAAAGTGTGCCAATGATAAACAAAAAGAATACCAACACTATACCTCTATATATCTTCTTTATGCAACAAATATCATATAACCAATTATATCCCAAAGGCATCTACTAACCCTCATATGACCATACCTCAAGCTATCACAAATATCCAATCATGTAACATACCTTTTTGATCATGTAGCTTTATATGTCATGCCTGAACATTGGTGGACCTTCTTGTAGCCACTTCTCATCTCTGCAACTTTCTAGTGATGATAGCTCAAATCTTCTTTGTCAGCTTTGGCAACATATCCGTGCTCCATCTTCAATAAATTCATGGGTATCCGTGCATTTTTCCATTGTGGACCATGGATGTTTGTGTCCTTCTAGTACTGCAACCTACAGATATCTTCAATAAAACCCTAGTTCAATACCCACAATCTCAACCCTTCGATGATGCAACTTCGTCACTACTTCAGTCTCACTGATGTAGATTTGTCAATGATACCTGCCCAAAAAATTTCACAAAATAGATATTCAATATGCTCAAAATTAGGTAATAATGGGAGACCCTTGCTCTCGTATTTTCATTTTTCAAGTAGCTTCCTTTAGGGGTTATCTTCTAAATGTTTTACCCAACTTCCTTCTTTTAGGGCTAACTCACTTTAACTACTTTTCCCACTTGCAACCACTTTACCATAAATAGTAAACTCACCACTTCTTGTTGTAACTAATTTATTTTTAATTATTTTCTTATTGCAACAACTTTACCCATGATTGACTCCTAGTTACAATCACTTTGACTAGTAAACATCTTATAGGAGCTTCTAGAATAATTGATTTATTTGACCTTCTAGGGGCTTCTAGATAACTCATGAGGGTTCTCCAACTTCACTATTCCATAACTTCTCAACTGTGAAGAACTACATGATGTACCACATATCACCATAACTGGCATGACATGTACTATCCCTCTATGAGAGTATTTCCTGCAAATGCATTGAACTTCATGACATTATTCCTCAAGAAAACATGGGATACTTATCCATACCTATGGGGCTACCAAAATATGCTACCAGACTTACATCAAGGGTTGACATCAATGACAACAAACCTAATTAATCAACAATCTCCCCCTTTGGCATTGATGGCAACAATATGATGCAACTATAAAGTTATTATGATCATGCTCCCCATATGATCGTTTATCCCCCTGGAATCATGACTTTCTCTCGATGCATCTGATTGATCTCTCCCCATTTGACATCAATGGAAAAGATAACTTCCATTTGGGGTTGATCCCCCTAACTGAACTCTCCTTGGGGTTATTCCCCCCTAACTGAACTGTGATATTTCCTCTTCATGATGCTTCCTCGTGTAAATATATGACATATAATAAAAGCATTCAAAATTCATTTTGGGGTATAAACTATTCCTAGTTTCTGGCGAAGATACTCAAAGTCTTCCATGGAAGCGGTTTTGTAAATATATATTCAATCTGCTCGTTTGTCCCAACATACTCAACTCTAAGTTTCTTCTCTGCAACCTATTCCTATAGAAAATGAAAATTGATCAGAATGTTCTTCGTCTTGGAGTGCATCATTGGATTATTTGAGATATTTATGGCACTTGTGTTATCACAAATATCATAATGGGATCATCATAATAAACCAATATATATTTCAATGTTTATTTCATCCATAAGACCTATGTACAACATGCTTTTACTGCAATGTACTCTACTTCAATTGTATACAATGATACTGATGATTATTTCTTGCTTATCCAATATACCAAACACTCACCCAAGTATAAATATGCTCCACTTGTACTTATTCGATCATCAATGCAACCTATCCAATCTGCATCTGTGTAGGAAATAAGTGATAGATCCTTCCCTTTTGGATACCATAATCCAAATACTTTTGTACCCTTGAGATATTTGAAGATCTTATTTACTACTAAAACATGTGATTCCTTTGGTGTTCCTTGAAATTGTGTCGCATGTCCAACCTCCTACATCACATATTTTCTGGAAGTTGTCACATAAAGTAAGATGCCAATCATTGACCTATATTGCCTCTGATTTGTAGCCTTTGAATTGTCGTCTTTACTTAACTTGCAACTCGTTTTCATAGGAGTACTGACTGGTTTGCAATCTTCCATTCCTAATCTCTTTAGCATTGCTTAATATAATTAAGAAATTCCTTGGTTAATATTATAAGTACTTAATATAATTGGATTGAGAGATGAAAATTCCTTGGTTGCTTTGACATATATGAACACCCAAAAAGAAAGGTAATTCTCCAAGCATTGACATTTCGAACTCATTTTGCATATACATTGCAAATTTTTATCTCATCATGTCATCATCGCTTCCAAAGATAATATCATCAACATAAACTTCAATTAACAAAATATTGTCTTGATTTACCTTGATGTAGAGGTTGTTGTCTGCATTCCCTTTCATGAACCCCTTCTATTGTAAGTATCTATACAGTGTAGAATACCATTCTCTGGGGGCATGTTTGAGACCATACAAGGCCTTCTTCAACTTGCAAACATAATTTACATTCTTTGACAACTAAAATCCTTATGGTTTCTCAATGTAGACTTCTTCCTCTATATCCACATTTAGGAAGGTTGATTTCACATTCATCTCATACACATTAATATTCTTGGAGCATGCATAAGTGAGGATCAATATGATTGCTTCCATTATGGAAATCGGGGAAGACATCTCTTCAAAGTCTATACCTTCAATCTAACCATATCCTTTACATACCAATATTTCTTTGTTATTGGTAACCTGTCCATGTTCATTCAATTTGTTTCTGAAAACCCACTTTGTACTGATCATATTCTTATTCCTTTGCCTTGGAACTAGTTCCCAAGTTTCATTCTTCTTTATTTGTTCTAACTCTTCATCCATGGATTTGATCTAGAATTCATCCTTGCTAGCTTCTTAAAAAATTCTTGGCTCAATTGTAGATAGTAGTGCTAGGTGCAGTTGTTATGGTGAACGAATTATTCTTCTAGTTTCAACTCCTACATCTTTGTTTTCGATAATTTGATCTAATGGATGATTCTTTTGTATTCATCTGCTATGTGTCTTTGGATGTACTTGAATATCTTGTTTTTTTTTCTTTTCTTCTAGATTCTCTTCTTCATCTTCCTCTTATGTTACTTCTTCTTCCTTTAATTCTTATTCATTACCATGTTCCATTGAATCCTTGCCTTCTTCTTTTATCCTTCATCCACCTATCTCATCAAACATCACATTGATGCTTTCCACAATTTTTTTTAGCCTTGGATTGAAGAATTTGTATGCTTTCCTTGTGCTTGAGTACCCAACAAGTATGCCTTTGTCAACACGAGATTCAAACTTTCCTATTTTTCCATGTTTTCTCTTAATGTAGCATTTTCTTCCAAAAACTATAAAATGATTCACATTTGTTGGTCTTCCTTTCCATAGCTCATAGGTATTTTTATCACTATTTTTTATAATCATTCCTCTATTTTTAATGTGAACTATTGTATGCACTACATGTGCCCAAAAACGTATGTCAACTTGGAATCCATTAACATAGTTCGTTCCTTTTCCTATATTTTCATGTTCTTCCTTTTGAAGACCCCAGTTTGTTTTGGTGTCCTGAAAATAGAGACTTTCCTCTTTATCCCATGCTTACTGTAGAAATCCATAAATTCCTTTGAGCTAAACTCTCCTCCATTGTCTGATCTCAAACATTTGGTTTTCAAGTCTATTTCATTTTCAATCATCTCCTTGTACATTTCTGACTTCTTCCTAAGAAAACAAACTGCAGTCATTCTTGTATAATAATAAACTAATAGCATACATTACTTCTCACCCTTCAATCCTTTTGTTATAGTTGGTCCAACTATATCAATATGCAAAATTTTCAGCGGTCTTGTTGTGGAGTATTCCTTTTATTTGAATTTGGTCTTTGATTGCTTTCCTTGTTGACAATGCTTGCACAATGTACTTGTTGGCTTCACGATTTGGGCCATTTATCTAACTTCTTCCTTTCTATTGCCCTTGAAAAGATTATCAAATTTTATGTGACCCATTTGTCTCTGCCATAACCAAGCTTCATCTTCCTTTCCTAAACAACACTTTTCCTTTCCAATTTCACTTAGTACATATATGCTTCTTAGAGTTCTCACAATTGTTGCCACCACTCTGCCTGAATCTGATTTATTATCTTGCATTTTTGTGAATCAAACACAATTTTGTAACCTTGGTCATGCATTTGACTTACACTCATAATATTTTGTTTCATATCTTCCACTAGAAGAACATTTTATGCCTTGGAATCCTTACTTCCAATCTTGATTGTGCCTCTTCCAATGATTCTATCTAGTTGTCGTTTCCAAAAGAGATTGATCCATGTCTTTACTTTTTCAAAGTTAGAAACCTGTCCTCATCACCTGCCATGTGCTTTGAACAACCACTATCAACATACCAACCACATTTTCTGTGTTGAGCCTGTAAAGCGAGTGTGCATTCTTCATTGTTGTATTGATTCTTCTTTCTTACCCATATTCTTTGTGTTTTCTATCTGTGACTGTTATTTTTTTTTATTCTCTTATAGGAACTGTAATTCTACAATATTTAGCCCCGTGTCTAATGTTTTTTTTCTTGTAGCATTCGACTTCGGTACTCAAAGATTCAAAACTATTGTAATTTTTGTTCTTCATTTCATTAAGCCTTCTTGAATAAGCATTTCTTGTATAGCCTTGATAGTGTTGTTTTTCTTCATATGAGATATGAGAGATATTTGATATATTATTACAATGATGAGTGTTCCATATATAGGGAACATAAGGTGACCATCCATGAAAGGATGCGTCCCTTGAATAATAAATAACTATTTTTTATTATTATTTACTTATTATATACTATAGTTAATAATTAATTAATAATTATATTATTAATTATTATCTTTAGAGAATGTCTTCCCAATGTTGTCCAAACATCAGTAGATAGTTGGTTTTTTGTTGTTGTTTGCATTGCAATTCACAGACTTGTGCCCAAAATTATTACAAGAATAACATAATCCAATAAAGATTATTTGATACCTGGGAGCTGGATATATTATGAACGATGTTGTTTTTCTGAATCATTCTTCTTCTCGAGATCTTTTTACTTTTTATTGTTGCTAATTATTAACTCTAAATATTATTGGAGGTGGAGTATATATGTTATCCTCATTTTTAAGATTCATGTCTTCTTCCTTTTCATTAGATCCTCTAACTATCTCTGCATATCTTCTTTTATTTGTTTCCTGATTTGTCATTTTCAAGCTTGAGCCCTTTTCTTTCTGGTTGTATCCTAGTGCATAATTGTCATGATGTCGCCTTTGATTGCTAATAATCTCATCCAAAACTTTAGAGTTCTTTTGCATGTTTTTCCTCTGAAGGTCTTTTCTCAATATAACAATCTCTGCTTCCAAACTTCCAATGATCCTGTATTTTACTTCTAACCGTTCTTTGAGTGCTTATTCAATTCTCTTGTCTTGTTCTACTTGGATTTTTAATTTAGTGATCATATCCTCTAGTTCTTCAGAGTTGGGATTTTGAGTTCCCTCTTTTCTTTTTAGTTCTTACTGTAGTAACTTGTTTTTCTTCTTTTCCCTTTTAATAACTTTTATGGCACTCAAAAAACATTATCTACAATCAACTTCTGCCTCTTCATATTCTTCTTTGGTGCCTTATTCATCGGATTCTTATACTCCCATGAATAGAACCCTTTCTGTATCACTATTGTTGACTTCATATTCATTTGATGAGGAACTATCTTCTTTGGTGCAAATTCTTTTCTTGAAAAAATTATTTTTGGTTCTTTTGCCTTCGTATATTTCTTTCCTCTTAGATTCATATTTTTCATTTATTTTCTTTTTCTTATGGGGACATTAATTAGAAAAATGACCAATACCATCACAATTAAAACAAATCAATGGAATCTTACCTCTATATTTTCTGGTTCCCTTTTTTAGCCTTCTGAAGAAGTTTTCTACTTCTTCATCGTCTTCTGAGATATCATTGTTGCTACTATCTAACTTTGCCTTTTCCTTGTCCTTTTTATTTGTATTCTTAGATGCTTTGAATGATGCTTCCTTTTTAACTAGATTGTCTTGTTATGTTCTCATCTCGTAATATGTGAGTGTCCCATGCAACTCATCCATGGTTAGTGTAGCTAGGTCCACTCTCTTTTCTAGTGTTGAAATATTTGAATCAAATGTCATTGGTAGAGATCTCAATACCTTTTTGACAACACCATGTTATTTTAACTCTGTTAGAAAAATAGGATCATAGAGAAATAAAATAAAACAAATACGGAACTAAAACACAGAAGATACACAATACAATAGAGACACAGATATACGTGGTTCACCCAGTGTGGGCTATGTCCACTAGAGAAATTGCCAGGTCCTTCCTTTATTATTGTCCAACAAATTAAGGGATACAACCTACAACACACCCACTGTAACATCCTCTTCTTTCTCTCACAGTATCCTCACTCAGAATACAATATTTGCAATGATCCATAGCCGTAATGAATTTCCCTCGTAAAACAGGGTTTCCTTATAGGGAAAAAAACCCTAACATAACTTCTACTGTCAGATATATGACCTTATAATGAACGATTCAGATTTACTATGAAATCACAATATACATTTATAAGGAAATTTTTCGTTCAGGGGCCCGCTTTCCCCTAGACCCCACAAGGGGGGTAACCCCCCCTGCACTCCCTCGTGTGGATGAGTGTACATTCTTCTAGGGTGTAAAGTCTTCATGGGGTATAAACATTGTTGAAAACAAAGAACTTTGAATCAAGAAGATAATTAGGCTCCACAACCAACAATATCCCACTTGGAGACTGATCTCAATAACTCCATTGTTGTTGTATATGCTGGACTATGATCCTTCTTGGACCTAGAAAATTTCTCGTTTTCATATTCATTCTTGAAGACCAACTGAAACTGAGAAAGAAATCAGTTTCTCCCTAGCTACTCCCTTAGTTAACATGTCTACAGGATTCTAGCTAGTGTGTATCTATTCCAACTTCAAATGTCCATCTTCCAAGACAGATCATATTAAATGGTACATAATTGTATATGCTTGGTCTTCAAATGGAAGGTTGAGTTCTTTTCAAGATGAATGGCACTCTCACTATCACAATACAACCTTCTATTCTCCTACTTATTTCCCAATTCCTCCATAAACCTCTATAGCCAAATCATCTCTTTACTAGCCTTTGTAGCAGCAACATACATTGCCTCTGTTTTTTAAAGTGAAACAGCCTTTTGCAGTTTCGAAATCCAAATTACTATTGTTCCACCTATAGTAAAAACATACCATGTGGTGCTCCTCCTGCTATATTTATCACCTTCCATATCTGAATCAACATATCCCTATAGAAGAGTGTCTGACCCTCCAAAACACAATGCATGAGTAGCAGTACCTCTCAAATACCTAAGAATCCACTTTACTGCCTCCCAATGTTCTTTACCTGGATTGTTCATATACCTGCTGACAAGTCCCACTGGATGTGCAATATATGGTCTTGTACAAACCATCACATACATCAAGCTACCAATTGTTGATGAATAAGGGACCCTGGACATGTATTATATCTCCTCATGTGTCTTGGGACACATTTCCTTAGTTAATTTGAAATGGATGGAAAAAGGTGTACTAATTTTTTTTTCATTCTTCATTCTAAACCTCTCCAACACCTTCTCTATGTACTCACCCTGAGATAATGTCAATTTGTGATTTTTCTTGTCTCTTGTTATTCTCATACCAAGGATTTTGTTTCCAGCACCCAAATCCTTCATTACAAATGA
The DNA here is from genome assembly GCA_010110895.2 of Picea sitchensis. Lineage (NCBI taxonomy): Eukaryota > Viridiplantae > Streptophyta > Pinopsida > Pinales > Pinaceae > Picea > Picea sitchensis. Next base: position 22,851 of record SNQJ01S0166963.1, on the reverse strand, counting down.
ATTAGATAATTTCTTCTTAAGCACATTTATATCCTGCATATTAGACCCTACAACAAGCATGTCATCTACATACAATAGCAAGATAATATAACTTCTATTTTCTATCCTTTTAAAATAAACACAGTGATCAGAATGACATCTACTATAACCTTGTTCTGTCATAAACCTATCAAACTTCAAATACCATTGCTTTGGAGCTTACTTTAGGCCATACAATCTCTTCTTCAACCTGCATACCAAATTCTCCTTCCCTTTGATCTCATACCCTTGTGGCTGCTGCATATAAATCTCTTCCTCCAAATCCCCATGGAGAAAAGTTGTTTTTACATCTAACTGTTCAATATGAAACTCTTCTACTGCCACAAGACTGAAAATCGTCCTAATTGAGGTCATTTTAACAATAGGATAAAATGTTTCATCAAAATATATACCTTTATTTTTTGCAAACCCCTTTACAACAAGTCTATCCTGGTATCTTTTTTTTCCTCCATCTTCTTCCTTCAACTTGTAAACCCATTTATTCTTTAATGCTCTTTTTCTTGTAGGAAACTGAACTAAGTCCCAAGTCTAGTTATTTACCAAGAAATCCATTTCATCTTTCATGTCTTGCTCCCACTTCTTTTTGGTGTCTACCTGCATTACCTCTTCATAATTGTTAAGCCCTAATATTGGCTCATTACCCCTTAATTGGGGCATATTACATTAGTAATGTTATTTTATTTATGTCGGATTTATTCCATTAGTTGTAATTATACCTCCT
>SNQJ01S0166963.1:0-20927 GCA_010110895.2 Picea sitchensis | reverse complement strand
TCTTGTACTTGAACATTTAAGTGGGGTAAAAGGAGTTTGCCCCCTCAAAGAGGCTTATTATCTGAAATTATCTATTTTTCAAGGCGTTGAGTACTTTTTCTGAGGTTTTTCTATGCTATATTGATATTTGGTTCTTAACAATAACATTATGGTTCACCAGAATCAATCAACAATAAATAATACAATGAAGGAGAGTATCGTTCAAGGGGTCTACTTAACCTGGTAGATATTCTAACAAAACTTGCAGTATTTTGAGGTACATCTTGCTCTTTTGTTGTACTTTTTGATTTTTTGGTACCTTTGGAGTTTATTTTCTAGTAATCTCATCAAGCACTGTGTATTATGGTTTTTCTTTTTCTTGTATCCTTCCCTATAACTGATCTTTGCACATGACCTTGTCATTGAATATGACATATCTACTCCTAATGATTTTGTGATTTTCATAATTGCATAAGCAATAACCAAAATCATTAACATTGTATCCAATAAAGGTACACTTTTTGTATTTTTCATCAAGCTTTGTTCTATTTTCTTTATCAATATGGACAAATGCTTCACAACCAAAAGTCTTCAAAAAATACTAGTTTGCCCTTTTACCTATCCATGCCTCCTCTGGAATTCCACCATCCAAAGAGCTTGAAGGTCCTCTACTTATTAAGTAAACATAAGTATCTACAACATCTTCCCAGAACTGTAAGGGAAAACCAGCATGCAATCTCATACTCCTTGCACGCTCCATGAAATTCTTGTTCATCCTTTCTGACACACCATTTTCTTGTGGTGTTCCTAGATTTTTATTCTCACTACGAATCCTATGGTACGAGCAGTAATCATCAAACTCCTTGCTACAATATTCACTTCCATTTTCTGATTTGAGACACTTCAACCTTTTTCCTGTCTCATTCTCAACCAAATATTTTCATTTCTTAAAAGTATCAAAAGCATCAGATTTTTTTCGAATGCAATAAACCCAAGTTTTTCTAGTTGCATCATCAATAAAATTAACATAATAAAGAGATCCACAAATATATGATACTTGATATGGTCCCCATACATCTATATGCACAAGCTATAACCTTTCACTCTTCTTTTCTTTTCCGACTCTAAGAAATCTGACTCTCTTTTGTTTTCCATAAACACAATGCTCATAGAAATCCAAACCAATTTGTTTAAGATCTATCAACAAATTTATTTTGTGAAGTATCTGCATCCCTTTCTCACTCATGTGTCCAAGCCTAAGTGTTGTATCCACTAATGTAGAAGCTAACGAGGTAGAAGAGTTAGTATTACTGGTACATAAATACAATGTACCTACCTTCTCTCATTTTACTATCACCAATGATCCTTTGGTGACCTTCCACACCTTGCCTGTAATGGATATACAACCTTCACTTTCCAAGTACCTTGTTGAAATTAAATTTTTCCTTAGATATGGAACACGGCTTACCTCTTTCAACAACCATTGGTTTCCATTCCTTTTCTTTATTTTTACCTTTCCCATTCCAAAAATTTTGCATGGTGCATCATCACCGAAATGAACCTGTCCAAAATCACCTTGAACATAATCTAGAAAGTGTTTCCTATGAGGTGTGGCATGAAATGAAGCCCCTGAATATACTACCCAAGACTCATAAACATTATCTATAGAAAGAATCAAAGCATCTTGTAACACATCACCTGTTACATTTGCTTCCTGATATTTCTCTTGTTGTCCAACTCTTTGTTTCTTTGGAGCTCTGTAGTCTTTCTTCAGATGTCCTTTCTTCCCACAATTCCATCACTCTATATTTCCAAGTCTAGATTTGGATCTGTCCTTCCTAGAATTCCTATGGTTTCTTAATCCCTTTCCTCTATCCTTTTGTCTTCCCCTGTTCTCCATGTTTAATGTATTACCTGATGTCTCACGTGTGTTTTTCCATTGCATTTCCTCGTTAAGGATAACACGAACAACATCATCAATTTTTAAAGTGTTTGAACCAGAGAAAAAGTTACTTACAACCATGCCCAAGTTGTTCCATCTTTATGGCAATAAGCACAAGATTATAAGATCCCCGACCTCATCATCAAAGTCCACTTTTATAGAACTTAGTTTATTAGTAACCATATTAAATTCATTTATATGATCTGCAACAAACCCACCTTCTGACATCTTCATATTAAATAATCTCTTCATTATAAATACCTTATTGGACACTGAGGGTTTTTCATATAGTTTATCCAATGTGTCCATTGGCTCCTTTGTTGTCTTTTCTTTTGAAATATTGAAAGGCGTCGATGCTTCTAGGCTCAACCATATCGTTGCTAGATCCTTTCTGTCAAGAATCTCCCATTCTTCATCCTTCATGGCTATCAGCTTCTTTTCTATTCCACCCAATGGTAGGAATATATACTTATGATATAAATAATCTTCCATCTTCATCTTCCATAACTGGTAGTTTTGGTTTTTAAATTTATCGACCTTAAACTTTCCATGTTCTGCCATTTCTCCCACTCGAACTAGGAACCCTCTTTTCCTACGAGTTACCTTTCGCTCTGATACCATTTGTTAGAAAAACAAGATTGTGGAGAAATAAAATAAAACAAATGTGGAAATAAAACATAGAATATACACAATACAATATATACATAGATATACATGGTTCACCCAGTGTGGGCTACATCCACCAGAGAAATCGCCAGGTCCTTCCTTTATTATTATCCATCAAATGAAGGGATACAACCTACATCACACCCATTGTAACTTCCTCTTCTTTCTCTCACAATCTCCTTACTCAGAATACAATATTCACAATGATCCATAACCACAATACATTTCCCTCATAAAAGAGAGTTTCCTTCCAGGGAAAAAAACCCTAACATAACTTCTATCGTTAGATCTGTGACCTTATAATAAACTATCTAGATTTACTATGAAATTACAATATACATTTACAAGGAAATTTTTCCTTCGGGGGCCCGCTTTCCCCCGGACCCTGTAGGGGGGGTAACCCTCCCTGCACTCCCCCGCATGGATGAGTGTACATTCATTTGGGGTGTAAATTCTTCATGGGTTATAAACACGACTGAAAACAAAGACCTCTAAATCAAGAAGATAATCAGGCTCCACAACCAAAAAACTCATCTCCCAGACCTATGATACTTTTTACTACTTCATCAACTCATAAAAAGTAGGTTTCTATGTCTTCATCTTCATTCATCTTCAATTGTTCAAACTTTTCTTTGAAAATTTGAAGTTTGGCTTCCTTGAATTTCTCATCTCCTTCATATATGTTCTTGAGTTTTTCCCAAATTTCTTTCATGGAATCATAATGCATAACCTTGGTGTATATTGATTTAGTCATACCATTCAGAAGTTCACTTTTAGCTCTTGATTAATTTTCTTCAAGTTTCCTTCCATCTTTATCTATTGGAGGAGTGGTTGGTGCTTTGTATCCTGCATCTACTACTGATCTCCAGACATCAAATCCTAGTGCATGTATGTGTGTCTTCATTTTTCTCCTCCAGAAGGAATAATCTTCTCTATCAAACTATGGTATCCAAATCTTAGAGTAATCAATGATCTCCTTCCATTTGTTAGACTCCCTTTTGAAGGAGTTTCTCTAATACCAAGTGTTGGATTATTGAAAGGGGATTGAATCAGTAATATTACTTTTTAATTTTTTTTAACCACAACATATATAAGTGTTGTTATTCTTATGATTTGTTTACCAATATCATTCAACAAGTACATAATACATGAACCATGAAAAATGATCAATCATAAGCATACATAGTACACCAATATTTTTATGTGGAAACCCAATGCAGGAGAAAACCACAGATTTTTTTTTCTTATATATCTTTAAGACGTACATTCATTGGAAGCACCAACTTCCTTTGTGCTCTAGTTGCAACTGGAAGGAGGCTCAAACCCCATATATTATTAGGATACAACCTGAGGGAAGCTCCAACTCACCAATTCTATGGCTACAACTAGAAGGAGGCTACAACCCCCTATATTCTCCGACTACAACTGGAATGTGGCTACAACCACCTATCCTTGTCCCATCCAAACTGCCCTGAAGTATCAATGCTAAATGTAGACAACCTGTCACTATCACTTAATAAAATTTGTCATTGTCACAACTGTCACTGAAAGCGTGTTCCAACTTGTACAAATCTTCTTCAAACTTTCCTGCAGATTTGCGACCTATCTATTTTTAAACACATGGATTTATGCACCTTTCCTTACTGCAACTTGCAGGTATTCACACCTTTGTTTGTTGCAACATGTGGACTAGCACAAATATCTGCTAGTATCATAATTTTTGTCTCTGTCACTTTGTATGTGTCCTTGTCTCATTCTCTGTCATTGTCTGATCACTCTGTATCTTCTCACAAACTAGTTGATCTAATAGAAACAATACTCATCCAATATCCAAGTAGATCTAACACAACCATGTACTAGGTTCATACATATGTCTCACTACACTCATGTGATATAAGAAGCTCTTATTTTAACCATACATCAAACTCTCACTTTTATGAAAACCCATATTGCACTGATAACACTATGTTCAACCATAAACCCTCAAACATATGCCAAAATCATTGTCAAATGCTTCTCACAATGCAATACAAGATATGTCAATAAATCAAATTAAGTGCACCATAAATGTGCTTCACCAGATATGCCTCAGCAAGAACCATAAAACTAATAACATATTTAGGAAAATACCCAAGCTCAAAAAATTATACCTCAACCATGTACTAGAAAATGCCTCAAATATATCCCAACAAAGTGTGCCAATGATAAACAAAAAGTATACCAGCACTGTACCTCTGTAGATCTTCCTTATACAACATATATCATACAACCAATGATATCCCAAAAGCATCTATTAACCCTCATATGACCATACCTCAAGCTATCACAAATATCCAATCATGTAACATACCTTTTTTATCTTGTAGCTTGATATGTTGTACCTAAACACTGTCACACCTTCCTGTAGCCACTTCTTAGCTTTGCAACATTTCACTTATGATATATCATATCTTATTTTTCATATTTGGCAATAGATCCATGATCTGTCTTCAGTAAATCTGCAGGTATCTGCGCTTTATCCCATTGTTTCCCACAGATGTCTGCGTCGTTCTAGTACTACAACTTGTGGATATATTCATAAATACCCTAGTTTAGTACCCACAATCGTGACCCTTCTATCCTGCAACTTCATCATTTCTTCAGACTCACTGCTATACATTTGCCAATAATACCTACCCAAAACATTTCACAAAATAGATATTCAATATGCTCAAAATTAGATACTAATGGGAGATCCTTGCTCTCTTATTTATATTCTCCAAGTAGTTTCTTTTAGGGGTTATCTTCTAATTGTTTTACCCAACTTCCCTCTTTTAGGGATATCTCACGTTTAACTACTTTTCCCACTTGCAGCCACTTTACCATAAGTAGTAAAATCACCATTTCTTGTTGTAAATAATTTATTTTTAATTATTTTCTTATTGCAACAACTTTACCTATGATTGACTCCTAGTTACAACCACTTTGACTAGTAAACTTCTTCTAGGATATTCTAGAATAATTGATGTATTTGACCTTCTAGGGGATTTTAGATAACTCATGAGGGTTCTCCAACTTCACTATGCCATAACTTTTCAACCATGACAAACTACATGACATACCACATATCACTGGAAAACGACATGACATGTACTGTCCATGTATGATAGTATCTCCTACAAATTCACTAATCTTCATGAAATTATTCCTCAAGTAAACATGGGATACTTATCCATCCCGTTGGGGCTACCGAAATATTCTATCAGACTTACGTCAAGGTTTGACATCAATGAAAACCAACCCAATTAATCAACAAGAAAGCCCCTTGAGGCCACCTTGAGGCCCCTTAGAGAGAGAGATTTACATTGAGAGGAATGTAGTCCTTCTGGTGTATGAAGAAATGTCATTCATTTGAGAGCCTTATGTTATAGAAAGATTTGATTCACCCTATGCAATCTTACATAGAAGGAATTTTTCCATTTCCCTATGTAGACTTATCATCTCTGTTTGTAAAATCCAGAGCCAAAATTACATATTTTTCCACATGTAAGCATCTTGCCTACTATACAACATGCGTATACGCATGCTGCTCCACTATAGCCCACATACATCGGGATTTGTGCCAAAAAATGAAAATTAATGTCGGGTTTCCATGTCACGATAGGAGATCTATTATCCTTGTCCTTCCATATACTGGAAACATTATGACTTGGCCCTTCAGTTCCATTTCGAAGGCTATAAATGGGTCAATTCTGAGCTATGGAAAGAGGAGAAAGAATTCATCTTTGAGAGAAAATTTACTCTAGAGAAATTATTCACTTCATATTGAGTCTGCATCCCTTTGTCCTTTAAGTATGAACACAGTGTTCATCCCCCAAGCTATTTCCTTATTGATTGAGAACCTCATTGTTTCTCTCTTATGATATTGCTTTTGGTGGAGGATTGAAGTGGTGGAGGCCCAACTGGAAGGAACTTAGTTTCTCAGTTTTGACCCATGTCGACATGAAAGTTTGTAATATTTTCATTTTTGTTGATCATTTATTAATAGAAATACTCCTTTCCTGTCCAATTGATATCTTACAAATATTTGATTTATTATCCATGGGTGTATTTGTTATGTATATTAATGGATTATGCTATCTAATGTCCTAACCTTTTATATTATCACCATATGCTTTCTTTGTTTGGTTGTTGAGAACTAATTGCAGGTATATAGCTTTGGGTCAAAGTGCTCAATGGTGGACTTCATCGAACATTTGGACAAGTTAGGCCTCTTTCTTATCTCGCTTGCATATTGGTTTATATAGAATTTTTTTGGGATAGAGTTGATTTCTGCAGTCATTTCCATATGTTGTGGTTTACCCTAGCCATAGAGAGAGTTTCCTAGTAACAGAATTGGTCACCATACTGGGGATTGATCTTATTTCTAAGGGTTTGGAGTACTTTTCTCCTTACATTTCTCTCATTCCTTTTTGTTTCTTATCGTATCATTTCTTGGCAGTTTTTGTTCACTCTGGGTCTGATTTTTCAACTTTCTCCCTTGCCTAGCCTTGTTTTTGGAAACATATACATGCTTTTTGGCCTGACAGTCGCGTACATACACGGGATGTCCCTCTGCAAGATGCATACATATGTTATGTTTTCCTAAACAATCACATACTTCAGCTTTCCTTGCTTTTTTTCTGGGTATGGTGGTTTTTGGGTGGGATTTGATGTTTGTTGAGTCTTCTTAGGTCTCTGTAGTGCCTGTTAAGTGCCTCTGGGATGACAGGAAACCTGTCTGGAGTTGAATTTTTGGGTGGATTCTTTCTCATCACCTTTTCATTTTGATTGCCCTTGTACATTGGGCTAGGTATTCTTCTCCTTGGTATTCTTCTTGAGTTATGTCTTTCTATACACAGTAGAATTTATATATCAAGCTGATTATCAGTTCATGCATTTTCATTTTTATTATATTGAAAATACAAAAATATTAGGCATTTTGCATTGCTTGGCATTTTGGTCTTTTGAGTCCTTGTCATTAGCTTAGTGCATTTAGTGAAAGATTGCATTTTTACTTCAGAATTGTAGAGTTGAAATTGAAAATTGCATTTGTTTTCAAAAGCATATCATTCATTGAAAATTGAAGTTAGGACTTTGCATTATATTCATATTTACTTTTCTTGCAGATTCATAAAATCATGAGTTTCACTACCATACATTTTTGAGTAATCACAACCACTAAAATTAACGCTATAACTTAAAATTGATTAGTTGCTATTTTATTTTCTAGGGTACACAAACTAGCTTAGGATTTAGTGCCTTGGAATAGGATTTTGTGAGTAAACTTCAAGGCAATTAAATCCACATATGTGTCTGAGAAAGGGAGTGGAGAAATCAATTGTATAATTGGTAATATCAGGAGGCTCTGCTCACATTGGAGTTAATCACGAGGTCACGTGAGGTTAGTTGAAGGGATATCCCCCCGATACCTTCTTAGCGTCAGAGATATTTTTGGGGATCTATTCATATTTGGGGATCTTGCTAGTGCCTTTACCTCCATGAGAGGAAGTAATTTCAAGGTTTCGGGCTTTGCTACCCTTCCCATATGGTGGACTTGACTTACAACTACTTGCCTGTGCATCGATTATACAATGGTTTATTAGTTACTTGACTTAGGTTCCACATAAGTTACTTCCAGGGGTTATTATGTAGGTACCCTGGGTCAGATAAGGGTCGGACAACACACAACCTTTATGGAGGATTACCTCTATAGGGGGATCTGACCAACTAGTTGTTAAGCCCACGAGGGCCCTTATAACTAATTATGTTACCTCTGATATTTAATAGGGAGTTTCACACCCCTCTTGGTTGAGACATACCTTCTTTAGGGAGGGAGGCCACTCTCATCCATTTTACCCCATCTATATGCATATTGGTCGTTTGAATTTTGGTGTGCTCTTTGATTACTAGTTGGCCTTAATAGTTTTTACAGAGTTTTTGTTATCATGGATAGTGGATTTCCTTCAGCTCCCTCATTTACTTCTACTCCCCCATGATGTTTACTCATTTTATGGGGGGAAATCCTCCCACTTTTCATAATGGTGTGCAAAACTATAACACTCAGTCCACACCTTGGGTCTCTAGTCATTTTCCTATTGATATGCCTTCGTATTTTCAATCCTCCCCCTAGTCCACTTATATGAATCCTATCACTGGATCTGGGAGCACCATGGCCCCGATGTCTACATCTGTGTTTGATATGATTCATGTCCCTCAACCATATTTCACGGTGGGAGGTTGGAACCTCCCCTCTTACGGATCGAGTCCTAGCTATGTGCCTCCAAGAGCCAATACTCAAATGGGTGTTTATTCTACTCATTACACCCAATCCATGTATTCTTTGTCCACCAAGTCAGTTCCTTCGAGCACTTTCCCCCTGATGGGTCCTTATGTATCCCTGGGTATTTCATATGGGGAGAATCAGTTTTACAGTTCAGGCTACCCTCTTCACAGAACCCCTTCACAAGGTGGAAACTTATATCCTCACTTGAATAATTCTTATCATACATCTTTCTTCTCACAGAATTCAATGATGATTCCTGTACAAGCCTCTTCGGACCCATTCGGTGGAGGATACTATCTTTCCAGACAGGGACAGGGGGTAAACCAGGACCCTTCCTGTCCTACAATGTTTCAAAGACAATATTTCTCTGGACCTTTGTATCAATTGCCACAACTCGCCACTAGTCCAGTCACTGCCAGTCATATTGGAGCTCCATCACCAACCTTTGCCAGTCATGTTGGAGAGGGGTCGATGACCTCTGTGAGTCATGTTGATGACCCATACCCAGCCACTTCTAGTAGGGTTGGGGGCATAAATTTAGTCGCCATGATTCATATCAATGTCTCATATCCAACCTCTACACATCACGCGGGAGATGACTCTCTCAGTTACGTTGAGAGCATGTCACCAACCATTGGGAACGACGTTGGGGGCATCGAGAAGCCTAGATGCCTCAGACATAAGCCTAAATTCCTATGTAGGACTTGTGAATGATATCACCTTTCTCATTTATGTCCAGCTACAACTGGGATACCACAATCTTGGTTCTCACCTGAGGGCCCTTTGGGTTCTGAGGTGTGTGTGGTTTCCCCACACCTTATCTCTCCTTTGATTGACACAACAGTAATGTCATTCCAATCCTCTCTGGACCATACCCCCCGTGTTGAGAGTGATGTGTCCCCTATCCTTGTTATCTCGCATCCTCTTCAACCTATAGTTGAAGAAGTGGTCATACCAGTTCAATATCTGGTCAATCCAACTCTTTGTTTGGAGGGTGATGCATCCTTCAGCCATGTTGTCAGCATTCCTGATAACACTCCTTCTGAACATGAGAGAGTTTTTCTCTCCCCAAGTGCTCTCCCTCCATGTCTTGAGGAGTTTCCCTTCAATTGGGATCACCTTGTGGGGTATCTAAAGCCCTCGCCTATGTATTTTCCTATAAGAGACATTATCTGATATATCACAGAGACAATATCCTCCGCTAGTGTTTTATCCTCCTCAACTTGGAGAGATTTGAGTTTTCCCAAGCTTATGTCAGCTATTCGTAAGGTACTGACATTCCACCAAAGTCCAACACAGGAGCCTTGGCATCCCCCGTGACTTGTTGCCTAGAATCTCCCAAACGAGTCCAAGTTAAGCTCTTTTTCGACTCATCTAAAAAACGAAAATATTGTCGAGTGAACTTGTCTCTTTCACACTCATTAAATTAGACTTGAAAGGTCGTGAGTCTTAGTTAAGCTCTTTTCTGACTTGTTTTCAAAAAGAAAAAATATTGTCAAGTGAACTTGTCTCTTTCACACTCGTAAATTGGTTTTGAAAGGATGTCTATTTGGCACAAGTTTATCCATTTTTCACACTAAGAAGACTAAAAGACATAAAAAAGGACATTTTTTGGCATTAAGTTGTGATTTCATCTCATGCCCTCACTTGTAGTATTGATCCTATAGTCGGTTCTCGCTTTGTGTTATAAACCGTTTGCCTCAACAATTTTTGCATCCTCAACCAAGCAGAGCCTTGTTTATATCCTTCGCAATTTGGCACCCTATACCCAGGAGGGAACATTCCCCTGAGTGTCCATCTCCCGCATGCATATCCTTGCATTGAGCATAGGTATGTTCCACTGCTGGAACTAGTTTTGCTTACTTGCGACACTCCTTTCCTCCTCTGTATCATAGCATTCATTTGTCTATGAAAAAAAATAAAAGATGGGCGGGAAGGGAGTATTATCTTATGTTGGCAGCAGTCGTGTCACCTTTGAATAGAGCACAAGTTATTGAGTCCATTTATCATCATAATTTTTGGATTAGCATGGCCTTAGGAATATGATCTCATTACAGGGTCTTCTCTACCAACTAGTTATTCTTCCAGTCCCTATAGAAAGTTGTATTGATGCCTCTTGCATCTCATGGTTTCATCAGTGGGTCTATGATGCCGGAGTCCTCCATATGTCTCATGCTCTTGTTCAAAGGAATTATATCAACCTATGTTGGCCACTTCTCAGAACTCTTGAATTTTCATGTCAGCCATTCCCTCAGTTTGTCTCAGAGTCACATGATATTGTAGTCCTAGCATGCACCCTAGTCCTACCTGCATCATCGGTAGGTAACCTTGAACCTAACAGTCGACACTTCATCATTGGTCGTTGACTAGGTGGTTTCCCTTGTGTTCGACGACAAGACATATATTCACACATTGGGATTCATGCAGTGTCTTGGATTCCATTAACCTTATTGGTGGTTTCCTCACCTTTGTTAGAAGTTTTCATCATTGGCTGCTATTCAATGGGTATTTTTTGTGTACCGCTTTCACTTGGCAAACGTGAAATATGCACAGGGTCCTTGGTTCATGAATATGTTCTTCGTCCGATTTCCAACAAATCATGAATCTCCTGCTTTATACCTCATGTTGACTGATGAGAGATTTCTTAATTCTCTCCTTTCAGTGGGTCTCTTTCCATCAACTTCAGCTCATCTATTCTCGAAATGAGACCTAGAGTTTTATGAGTACCTTGAGGCTTGTAGTTATTAGTGGCATGCTCTCTCGCCATCAATAGTTGGGAATACATCAATGTCTCATGATCGATGGATTCTTCAGGTGTTCAACACCGACTCCTCTATTCACACTTGTAAGAATGCACTCAGTGCCTTGATACCTACTTTCATTATCGATAGGCTATCTCACATTTGTTAATAGTATACCTCAATGACCGGTAATCAAACGATGTCTCATTATGTTCGATGTCAACTCCTTTATTCACATGATGTAGACTTGCACCCTTGGAAGATTGTGTAGAATACTTGAAGACATCACTATCCGGCTGTAACTTTCCTGAGTTGTTGCTTACTTTTCATTGGACCAGTACCTATATGACTGCAATGATCATGGGAGATTAGATTGTACTCCATTATATACAGATATCTTTAGATTGGTTTTGAGACTAGTTCTATTGGGCCTTGTTTTTTACTATGCAATATTTTTGGCACGTAACCGCATTTGCATTTGCCTATTCATGGCCACGGACGCTTGTTGGGTATATTTTCACATGGATCTATAGTGTAATTTTATTGGCATCCATGTATGTAAAGTCAGTGCAGAATGTAATGAGAAACTATTTCTTCCAGTTGGTTCCCCATCACTCCACTTCTGGGTTGTTTATAATGTATTTCATCCATCGCAAATACTCCTCTGACCTCACACATTAGGGGGCATCTGTTATAGAAATATTTTCCTCACCCTATGAAATATTGCACAAAAGGCCTTTTTCCATTTCCCTATGCAGACTTATCATTCTTGTTTGTAAAATCCAGAGCCAAAAATACATATTTCTCCACTTGTACACATCTTGCCTACTATACAACATGCATATATGTAGGTTGCTCCATTACAGTCTGTGTACATTGGGATTTGTGCTAGAAAATGAAAATTAATGTCTGGTTTCCATGTAATGATAGGATATCTATGATCCTTGGCCTTCCATATATTGGAAAAGTTCTGACTTGGAACTTCAGTTCCATTTTGAAGGCTATAAATGGCCCAATTTCAAGCTATGGAAAGAGGAGAAAGAATTAAACTTTGAGAGCAAAGTTACACTGGACAAATTATTTACTTCATATTGAGACTGCATCCCTTTGTCCTTTAAGTATGAACGTAGTGTTCATCCCCCAATATCTTCCCTTATTGATTGAGAACCTCATTGTTTCTCTCTTATGAGATTGCCTTTGGTGGAGGCTCAGCTGGAAGGAACTTAGTTTCTCGGTTCCGAACCGTGCCAACACGGAAGTATGTAATATTTTCACTTTTGCTGATCATTTATTAATAGAAATACTCCTTTCCCATCCAATTGATATCTTGCAAATATTTGAGTTATTATCCATGGGCATATTTGTTATGTATATTAATGGATTATGTTATCTAATGTGCTAACCTTTTATATTATCACCATACACTTTCGTTGCTTGGTTGTTGAGAACTAGTTGCAAGTATATAGCTTTGGGTCAAAGTGATCAATGGTGGACTTCATCGAACATTTGGACGAGGTAGGCCTCTTTCTTATCCCTCTTTCATATTGTTTTATATAGCATGTTTTTGGGATAGAGTTGATCTCTGTAGTCATTTTCATCTGTTGTGGTTTACCCTATCCATAGAGAGATTTTCCTCGTAACACCTTAAGTTCTTTGTGTAAGAGAAGCATGCTCTAGGTTTCATCCTTGTAAGGAGTATGTACCACATTTTGTGAGAAGGTTTCGGACCTTCCAAAAGAAGGATAATAAATAAATTCATATTCCAAGTGGATCTGGGAACATAGCTAGAAGGTTATGGTGAACTCCATTAACACATGGGTGTCAAATTATATATGTGAGTTTTTTTTTCACTTTCACTTGATTAAGTAGAGATTTTAATTACACATATGCATATCATGATGACAATTTTTCTCATGTTCACATGCAATGCTTAATTACTATTTTATCATGTTCATGTGCGATTAAGCATCAGTAAAAGATCCTCATCATGGATTTTTGTAGATAAATATATCATAGAAATTTCCTGATCATGAAACCAAAGTGGGATATGGGTGTCAAAACCCATGTATTGTTGTATTAAATGCATGAAAGTCATTTCCATGACATGCATGCAATAAACCCCATGCCAACTCAAACTTTCACTTTCCAATAAATCAATATAGCAACTAATCAACAAATAGAAAAGAATGCCAAATGAGTGTGGGACCACATGTTAGGTCAACCAAAATAAATAGTAGTCACAATTGTCACCTGAATGAAGGCTCGAGTCATAATCCAAGGTTCAATATTATTAAAATAAATCCAATCAAATATGTTGGTAACAGTGCCCAATAAACCATTCCACAACACAATCAATAACCATGAACTTCAAAACTTGTACGAATATATAAATATACCACATGCATTAAGCAATTCAATACTTTGTACTTTATAACCCATCATGCCACATTTCCAACATAACTCATGAGCATTATGTGTTGTGAGTATAAATCTCAAAACCTCTATATAATATGTAAAATCTGTAGCATGGAATTTGAATGCCTTCATACTAACCTTTGCATGTCAAACATTATAATACAATCAAACCCTTTTCTTATAAGTGTGTGCAACACTACCCATGTTCTTGTAACAACATTGTTTGTTGTTATGGTAACCATTGTTACGTATGCTATGCATATAACCAGAAAATTGTATTCATTGTGATAATAAGATGTATGTGTTCCAAGTATATAACCAATATGCTATAAAATTTCATGAGCAAAGTGTACAAAATGTTCTCTTACGAATTTCATGAGTAGATCCTTTACCATTTTATGTGCAATCTGGTAGACAAACCTCTTTATCAATTTGATAAGATGAACATAGTGATATTCCCATGGGTGGAAGTAGATCATAGTAAATTTGAACTTTTGCAACAAACTGGAAATCATGTGCATGTTAAAACTTTAGGAATAACTGAAAATAAACAACCATTTCATTTTTCTCCTAGGGGGTCCCACCTTCTAGTTTTATTTAAATAATAAAAAAATTAGTATTCCTTGAAGTTGTTTGCAGGCTATGTTATTAGTGGCGAGTTTATGATTCAATAGGGTTCACTTTTTAATGACCCTTTATGAATCACACGTGTGGTTTATACTTGTTAATTGAGAATTTTAAGGAGGTTGCTTCCTCATTTGTACTTGATGGATAATATTGAAAGAGACTTGTATATTTTTTATTCTAATATGTATCTATATTGAAAGAGTGGATCTTGTTGGATAATTGGTTTTCATTAATGTTGTTGGATAGTTGGTTTTCATTTATGTCAACAGAAGTAGTTGTCATTGACGTCAACAAATGTGATGGGTGTATTTGGAGAAGTATCTAAAGTGGTCCCCTTATGGCATAGCTATAAGCATGGCCTTCATGGGAATATGCTTTTAATAAGTCTACAAGAAACCTTGGAAATATGGCTAAGTAGTTAAGTGATTGAGAATCCCCATAGGTGTGTACATGAAGCTTGAAGTTGGTTGAGGAATAAGGATATGAAGAATAGTGTAAATGCAGGTAACACACTCATAGATGGAGATTCCTCGTCATATTGTTTCCAATGGTAGGTGGTACGTCATGTAGTTCCTCATGGTTGATGAGTTATGAGGTCATGAAGTTGGAAGCCATAAAGATGGGTTAAGAACCCCCTAAATAGTTACAAGTCATTAACTAAAGGGTAAAGTGGTTATAAAAATAAGTCATAAAGTTAAGGAGAGAAGTTACTTAGCAAAGGTATAAATACACAACAAGAAGTATCTCATTTGTACATTCACTTATACAAGTTTATTGAATATCTTCCAGTGAGAAAGTGATCAATTGGTGAATCTAAAATGGAGAATTTGAGGTAGAGAAAGAGTAAGGAAAGAAAAAAAATTGGGATTGTAGAGGAGAGAAAGGGTTTTCTGTGAAACCCTAATTTGGCTGACCCCCACGGGTTAAACTACTGGTATCCCAAGAGGCATCCTCGCGTTTTGTGCCACACTTGTCCCACAAGGCCCTACGTGATGCATGGGTTAGTCCCGCAAGGCTAAACTATGTTTGAAGGAGGATGCTAGTACAATATTGTTGAGACTAAGGAAGATCTATAGGTTTGAAATCTCATGTATTAGGTCAACTATACGTCTAAAGGTATGTTATTCTAATTTTTTTAAGGCTTGCATCTTCGAAGGTTGGCACATGATTGAGGCATGTATTTGTGAGTTTTGGTATATGAATTGAGGCACATATTGGATACTTGGCATATGGTTTGTTGTATGGTATATGCTTGAGGAATATCATAAGTGATATGGCACATGTTTGATGGTATCTCTTGGTACATGGTTTATGGATGTTGGCACATTTGTGAGGCACGTGGTTTGAGGTACATCTTTGTAACTTGTCGATGATGTGAAGATAATGCCTTTGGTATCTTGTTGAGGCATTGGTATAGGCTTTAAGCACATCTTTGGTGTGTTGGTGTATATCTATGTTTAGTATATTGCACTCATTTATATGTCAATCTAGGATTCATAATCAAAATATTTGTTACATTATATGTGCCAAAAACAGGTAACCTATCTATGTCTGTTGTATCTAGCTCAATCAGGAAATAATTAATAACATAACACTATGTTTTAGAATATCTGAATGCTTCTCACAACTTCAAATTCAGAAGATAAAATTGATGAAAAAATTCTCAAACAAGCACTCAATTGAAAAGGTTTTTTCTTAGATGACAAGTTTGTTCATTACAGACTCATGAAATGAAGAGATGAAATTAGATCTTGCTTCTTGTAGCAATTGAAACAGTAATCAACAATCCACTTTATTCACTCTTAGAAAGAAACCAATCATAACCCTATCAATTCCAATCAAACTTTCTTTAATACAGGAAACAATCAATATGATTGAGAGACCTCATTATATGGAACATGAAGGTGAGAGATGAAGTCTTATGGTTCTTGTACCTACTAAGAACAACACAATCATAAATTCAAAACAATAACATTTACTTACTTAACAGTCCCACACATCTATCAAACTCTTATCATTTAAATATCAATCTGCAGGAATGGAAATGGAATTATCTACTTTTCTCAATGTATAACCATTTACTTACACTGATTCAAAATCAAATAAATTTGTACTGTAATTAGAATGCATTTAAAATCATTTGCAACACACACAACTATTAAGTGTTCACACTCGCACAATTGACTTACAACACACAAAGACATGTACAAGGAGGTTTACCTTGGTTGGGGTGGTGGGCCCTTGTTGAACCAACAAGGTACGTCTAAAGAAATAACAGACTAAAGAACCTTACTCATTCCCATGAATTGCACAAAATATCATTTGTATTCCTTCAATTGATCGATTGAATCAATAGTTCAACATTTTTTAGATTGGGAGGCTTTCTTATGTTTGGATGCAGTGGGCTCCTCCACAATAGACTTATCCTTATCCAATTCATCAATGGGCTTGGATGAGCTAGGTGTAACGGTGGTTTCTTCACCCCCTAACTTATTCCCTTTGTTTTTCTTTTTCTTTCTACTAGACCCCTCACTGTGTATCTTTGTTTCATGTGCTTCTACAGATTTGGACATTCCTTCCTGAGCAAAATTTTGTTGAAGTAGTTGTTTCCAAATATTGACTTGTTTTCTCAAGGCATGGACAACCAAAAGTTTCATTAGGCCATGGTGATGGAGGATGGTTCCAGGTTTCTTGGAAGTTGATTTAACTCCTCTCACCATTTTATTTAAACTCATCCAGAGGAAGTGAGTAAAATCAATTTATGGCCCTCCTTCAAAATGTGACAAAAGTTTCAAATGGTATAGGAAGGTTACTACATACCTCCCTTCGTGGGTGAGAAATATCTACAAACTAATGAGCATCATCCATTATTCTTCTTTGATGCAGCTTCGAGGAATGCCCTTAGTCCAATTAGGGTGTTGATGCTCTAGCCTTAGAAATATTTGATAAAGATTCCTGTCAACGATCACCCCCTTAAAGTATTTTTCTCCCGAGGAAGGTAGGAATGTATTCTCTTCTATAGTGGCCTTTGAAATCGTTAATGTCATATATCTAAAATCAAAACTTTCTCCATCATATGTCTGCAAAAAATAAAGAGAGACTCCCTTGTGATTGCCCTTAAATTTCTCCGAAAATGGGACCCAGCCGACCTGTTCAAATCTCTCCTTGCAAGATTTATATTCTTTTGTTTCCCTGTATAACTGGAACACATGTTCATGCCTATTGACCCCCATGTTGGCTTAAAAAAAATCTCAAAGCATATGAGGCAATGGTACAGAGGATCGAGGGTTGAGTACCATATTAGCACAGTCCACGATGGAGTATCGGAAGAGGATAAGTATGCAAACGATACGAAGAAACGAGATCATAATGTAAATGTAGGTGGTGTGACAGTAAAAAGGGTAAATAACGCTCATATAGATGGTGAAACCATATAGAGGAGTGTTTATAAGTTAAGATTCGGATTACAATGATCACATCCAGGGTAATGATGACAAGGTAAGATAGGTTTAATTCATGAATAACTTATAGACTTGTATGAAGGTTCACTTTAGATCATGTTCACAGGAGTGTTGGACAATGATGACAAGAGATGTGGTCATTATGACCGGAACTCACAAGTATGAAATCGTCTGATTTCATCGTGATCCGAACGGAATCATATTTTGACATGCATAAATATGTGGCTTAAGTCATTCGCATGGCACGATGTTGGATCATGGGATTATGACGTTTCTCTACCATATAAATGGAAGGAATGAAATTGATCCTGTTAGAGATACAATTACCTCGTACTCTCAACATTTCGGGTGTATAGTAACGATTTCTTCACAAGGAGATGTAGATGATGACTTGCAGAATTTCATGGTAGGGAGTGTGCTATAATTGAGAGTAACCACATGTTTAATACATAATTATTCTAATTCCTTAATAAAACAAAAAAATGTTGAGTTTATACCTCCTATTACTTGAAGCATTTAAATTGAATAGCAAAAACTTTCAGTATAGGATAAGGACTACCAACATCTCATTACCAGTACCAGATCACCTTAGTACTAGATGAACACAGGGGTGAATTTGTTGCAGTACCAGATCAACGCAAAGTTGTGCCCAATACCAGATGAACACATGGGTGAATTCGTTGCAGTACCGGATCAACACCAAGTTTTTCCCAGTACTGGAATAACAGAGGCCTTCTCCTACAGTACCAGATGAATGCAAACATTCTCCCATAGTACTGGATGAATGCAAAGTTTTACCTAGTACCAGATGAGCACAGATCTTCTCCCCCAGTACTGGTGAGCATAGATCTTCTCCCACAGTACCGGATGAACGCAGATTTTTTCCCAGTACTGGATGAGCACAGAGGCAAACATTGTTTACAGTATCGGATGAACGCATAGATGTTATCCAATACCGGATCATCAAAAAATTATATTCTGGTACTCAAGGGGAATTGGACAAGGTACCTGGTGGTAGTGCTCTATAGATTGGAACTTTGTAGGTTGCACTTTGTAGAAATTTTTGGTGTTTTCTGATGTTATGGAAGAGGGCCTATGATTCGATTCTTCTAAAATACCATGTAGGTGAAACAAATACCAACACTTGATACAGGAACTCTGAATTTGCAGCGGAAGTGTCAGAAAATAAGGTAAAATAATTCAATGGCTGGGCTCCAAGCTCTGTAACAAAAGGTACTTTGTAGCTGGATGACCTCATGTTGAGATTCAGAATCATCCTCTTTTGGAACCAAGTTGATCATTGCTCATGTTGCCACTTCCTTTTTATTATAAAAATAATAATCCTAACTACTACTTTTCTATGGATTTTTCTCGAGCCCATATTAGTTAATGCTCGTTAGTGTTTTCAGTTTTAAGGAGTTTGAAAAAATTAAATAAAACTCCATCTATTGTCCTATGGATTTTTCTCGATCCCAGGCTAGTTCCTGCTCAAAAATTGGAAAAATTGCGACGACTACTTGCAACGAAAGTACTCTTTCGTCGCAAAATTCAAGAGAAAAAGTTCATTTTTTTTTATTTTTGATCTAAATCCACCCTGTATTCATTTCTCTATCGACGAACAAAAACTATCTTCGATTTTGCAACGATCATCAAGATGGTGGACTATTGTTTCAATTTACAAACTTGTGTTTTCGTCGCAAGAGGGACGCTAACTTTTGATCGTTATAACGTTCGTCGCAAGAGCAAAGAATACATCATTATAACCATTCCCATATTTGGCAAAGTGACCTAAATATAACAAATAAATAGGTAAAAAAAATAAATATGTAGGTCACGTTCGTCGCCATTGCAACGAAGGTGATCTAAATTGACCTATAATATTTGACGATTTAAAGATGTTGTGACAATCTTGCTATAACGACGACGGTTCCAAAAGGGTATTTTTGTGCGGAAGAATGTCACAGAATATAGTTAGAGGTGGAGAAAAAAGTAAAGCGGGTGAAAAGGGTGATGGTAGATGTTATTTCCCTTGCCAAAAATGTTGCCTCGTACGTCTCGTAATAATTTTAATAGCAACAGCTACAAAACATTGTAGGAAATATGGGCACATTGATGGTGGATCGAATGAATATCGTCCCATGGTAATTAGCTATATATTCATTATCTTTTTTTATTATGGTAATTAGCTATATATCCATTATCTTTTTTTATTTTGTCAATTTTATATAAAATTATATATATGTATATATATTGTTTGAATGTTTGTTATAGTATACACTAATTTTGCATGATTGTTTCTATTATAAAGTTAGAGTTTCCCTCTAACTTTCCGCATAATATTGCACCAAGTATTAGTAGAAATGATGTTGTACAAGCTGAGGAACATCATGACCAAGCAAATGAGGATCTCATGGAAGAAGATGATGGGACAAATCAAGTTAATGATCCTATGGAAGAAGATGATGGGACAAATCAAATGATCCAAGATTTGTTTTCGCAGTCGGATGAGGATGGGGACAATGCTGGTATTTATGATAAACCTCTATTAGAAAAGGAAAATAAACGACTTTATGAAGGATTAAGAGAAAATCTTCTCTCCGCTACATTGCTGCTAGTGAACTTAAAGGTTATGAATAATTTGTCGAACAATTGTATGACATAGATCCTAAGGTATGTAATATGTTTCATCTCATATTATACATAAATGTTTATTTTTTTCTATTTGTTTTTAGTGTTAATTAATGTGTAAAATAAGAATGCAATTTTTACGATTAATATTCTTACATTAACTA
>SNQJ01S0166962.1:0-20927 GCA_010110895.2 Picea sitchensis | reverse complement strand
GGTTCTCAAAGAGATTCACACAACTCTGGTTATCACACTGAATAATAATAATGGGATCCATCTCATGATTAAATAAATATGTCAGAAGCTTGCAAAGTCACATTGCTTCACGAACTTCCACACTCAATGCTACATACTCTGCTTCTATGATACTCAAGGCCATAGATCTTTGTTTCCTGCTGCACCAGGAAATCATGGCAGAACCCAAGGTAAAACAACAACCATATGTGTTCTTCCGATTTACTGTGCTCCCTTCCCAATCAACATACACCTGCAAACTCAATTCTACACTAGAGGCATATCTTAGGCCATATCCAACTGTGCCTCGTAGATATCTCAATACATGTTTCTCTGTTATTCAATGAGACTGTCTCGGCTGACTCATGAATTGACTAAGTAAATTCACTGCATAGAATATATCAGGTCTAGTGTTAATCAGATACATTAGTGATCCAATCAACCATGGATCAATCTTTTCTGAATCATCATCATTCATTTTCTTCAAATCCATCACCATTGGTGTAGGCATGGATTTGCATTCTGTCGTATTGAACTTATTTAATATCCCCACTGTATGTTTTCCTCGACTCAAGAAAATATCATTGGTCCTTTGACATAGTTCTTTTCCCAAGAAGTAGTGCATCATACCCAGATCCCTTATCTCGAAATCAGAAGTCAAAGATTGCTTGTATCCAACAAAAAGGCTTCCTCAGTAAGTCACCAAAATCAGGATCTCATCACCAACATGTAATAATATAGGTTTGGATCAGAAATACTCTTTCTGAAACCCAAACTCATCAGGAATCCATCCATCTTCTTGTACAAAGCACGAGGTGTCTTCTTTAGTCCATACATGGATTTATTCAACTTGTACACATGATATTTCTCGTCGTATATCACGAATCCTTCTGGCTACGCAATGTAAACTTATTCCTCAATCTCACCATTGAGAAAGGATGTCTTTACATTCATCTGATGTAGTTTCCAACTCATGGATGATAGTACAGACAGAAGTGTATAGGGATACTGGATCAAATGTTTTATCATAGAAAAATCCCTCTGTTTGTGGGAATCTTCTGGCTACAAATCTCGCTTTATATTTCTCGACACTTCCATCAGATTCATGTCCCTCTACCCCTTGCAGAGTTTGTCGATCTTAGACAGGCCTTTCATGGCCTACTACAATGTTTATGGGAATATCAACTAGAGCAACTGGATCAATAACTGTCTCCCTTTGAACTACTGAAGGGGAGAAGGTATTGCCTTTTCCTTCTTCTCAAATATTTTTGACTCCCTCTGAGTCAAGTGACTCCCTATGAAGTCTGAAGGATAACCATATTCCTTTGTTGTTAACCTGCCTGGAACAAGGAAACAAATGAAATGAAACAAGACAATAATATCTCCTAGAGGAGATTCATGAGTACATCTCTAGTATCAAAACAATTTAAGGATTGCTATCATAGCTACAATACCTACTTGTAATGTAGTAACCTTATAAATGTAGGTTAGAGGCATGTTAATTAAAAATAAAATCAAATATGGAGTCTTCTCTTCCAATGTGTTGTTCCTCTGAATGCACTGAGATCCCTCTGGATCCATGATTGCACCAAGGGTTCCTTCCTCCTCTCACATCAATTGTCTTAAAGCTTTCATTATTTGGACAATACTTTATGTTTGATAATTTTGCAAATGTTTCATCTATCACATCGTCTTCATAGCTCACCAAAATTATCACTTGGCCTCGTATCTTCACTTCTTGCTTTGTAGCACACCCATTTTCAAATTTAGTTGGAAAGCATTGTCACGAGTGTGTTCAAGGATTTCTCTATTGAATCACTCATCTATTCAAGTAAACTCTTTTACATAATCAATTGTACTTGTAGTGTCATTAGTTAAGAAGGAAACCGGTTAAGTTAGATGATGATGAACCCAATGCTGGTCCAAACATAATATAAGCTCAAGCACACAACCTTCTATTTCCACAACGAGGATCATATTTCCATCTCCATGTAGCACCTTTAATATCACATCAAAACAATCTTGATCTCTTGTCACCGTGAAGGTTCTCAAAAATGCAAATAAGGGGACTCCATGCACTGTTTTGTAGAGACAAAAACTTAACAACAATTGACTGAATAGGGGCATTTAATTTTATAGGTCTTACAGATCCAAACACCTTAGTAGGAAATCAGTTTGTTGCTGAGATCATTAGAGAGGCTAGAGACATGCTAAAACTTACATAGAGATTCCGAGAAAGGTCCCCCCAAAACAAAATCTATGTGTATTTGACATAGTATCAAAAACCAAAAGCTCAACCTTTACATCAGACTTCATGATCATTGATTGTAAGCATTCCCATAATGACAAATCAATATATATCCTAGCATTTAAAATACCGCTAGCTTCAAATTTTTGTAATACCATTTGAGTATGGTACAAGGTACTTGGCGGTTTGGAACCAACATTAAAAAATGAAACATGGTGACAAGAAATACCAAAAGGTTCTCCCAGCTCAATAATTTTTTGCACATTCAGTATTTTTCCTTCATCACAACCTCAAAAATTTGATCTCTTAAGCTTGCTTCAAAACCATCATAAATTCACTTCAGACATGTAACTTGATTTCTATCTTAGACCTTAGATTTAGACCCAATAACAACTCAATTGTTTGCTACCATAGTTCTGTAATTTTAGTGTTAGGTCTCTGTTTTCTAGGATAGGATTATCTTCCACTTGGAGATCCCTATTTTCATCTCATCTTACCACATGATTCTTCCTTCTGGGATGCGACAACCTTAGAATTCTCCTCGAAAAGGTTCGTCCCTTTCTTCATTATGGATGTTTTCTATTAGTGTCTTTTGTGGAAGCTTTAGAGGATCCTTTCCCTTGCTGCAGTATCCTTCTAGAGTATTCAATAGAGCTCGGCCAAGCCTGCAGGCAACCTAAACCTTTACCATGAATTGAAGAGGGGTATGACCTCAATATTTACCAAAAAATCTTAAAGAGAGGTCCGAACCTCTTCCCCTTTCACCTACAACAAAGATTTACAACCTTCCTTCAATGATCAATGTGCATATGGTAATCTTCAAGACCTTCTATGATACCATGTTCAATTTTTAATGAGCTATGGCTCATGCATTTACTTTAAATTTTGTGTTTAAATTTTACTTGAACCCTAACTACTGTACAAAACCAAGATCACAAGAAGAATAACCATGCATAAGAACACAAAAAGTATCCTGGGAAACCCTTCTCAACAAGGGGAGAAAACCCAACCAATATTTTTCTATATTCTTCAAGAGAAATACCTCCCACACCATCACCAAACCTAACACACAAGAGGGTGATGTAATTCTCATAATTTCAGACCACAATTTCTGAAATCATGAAATGAAACATTGTTAAGTGTGTTTCCTCAATGGGGATTCAAATTTATTTATATAAGACTTATCACATTAAATGATGTCTCTATTGGCACAATAGGGCCGACCTCAATAACTCAAAATATAATTAATAATTACCATATTAATTATCTTTTACATTAATTATGTTTAACTTTATGGTGGGGACGACCTGTACCCTTTACATCACAAATAGGTTATAGGTAAGTCTGAATCTTGGACAATATAGAAATGGATCATATACACCCACTAGTGCTCAACCACTAGGGGCACATCCATTTTTTCTCAACCATAGGGATGTCGACATCTCTATCTCACTGCGTCTCACATGAGAATGACACTCACTAGTGCTCAATCACTAGGACCACGTTCACCTGTGCCCAACCACAGGCATGCCCAAATTAGTAGATCGCTTTCTCACTGCGTCTCACAGGAGAATCACGCTCACTAGTGCTCAACCACTAGGATCACTTTCACCTGTGCTCAACCACATGAACGTCCAACTCAACATATCACTTTCTCACTGTGTCTCATAGGAGAATCACTTGGAGTATCACATCATATCAACTCTCTACACAGAGGAGACTAGTACATCGTTTCATCTCCTTCTTAGAGAGAACGACACACCCAATTCATGGGATTCCTCACCCCACAGGGGCACACAACATTCCATCTACATCTCAGAGACGAACCACACACCAAACTCATGGGCTTCCTCACCCCACAGGGACACACAACATTCTATCTTCGTCTCAGAGAGGACCACACACCCAACTTATGGGCTTCCTCACCCCACACAAGGGCACAATGTTCCATCTCCATCTCAGAGAGGAACCACACACCCATCTCATGGGCACACCCAAATCATGGGATCTCTCTCAGGCCGACTCACTCAATCTGTGTCCTGGAGGATGTCTCACAAAACTGTAATCATCAACACCTATGAGGTCAAGAAGAGACCACACAAACAAATCTTTGGAAAAAAAGTTGATACAACTATTTCTTCCTTAGATTGAGATCCTAAAGAGGATGTTATGATGGTAGATACAAGGAATAAATCATATGCAACCAAAAGGAAGGGTGGTAATTCTAAGACCACTTTTTCCCCAAGTTCATCTTCTCAACCAAAAAATCTGGAGGTAACCAAGGGTACTCAAAGTGAAGAGGTTTCTACCTCTTCTTCTTGTTCTAAATACAATATTCTTAAGCTAGTTTTTTTGAAGAGTCAAATGGAGAAGAATTGTACATAGATAGAGTAGTTGTATATAATCCTAGGCGTTATGTAAAAACTCCTCTCTTCTATGTATCAATAAAAATAATGGATAAAATTTCCCATTGTTGCTTGATTGATAGTGGGTCAAGCCCTAATGTTATGTCAAATATTATCATGGAAGAGTTGGGTCTTTCATGTACCAATGCAAATTCAAAGAGTATGTTGTCTTATAATAGTCAGAAACATGTTACAATTGGAGAAATCAAAGACGTAACATCAATCTTTGTAATGTCTCTATTTTTTTGTAATGTCCCCCAACCCACCCGAGATACATTATGGTGCGGAATACTCATAAAAATAAATTTTTTGCTAACCAAATTAATTCATTTATAGTTAACTAATTTCCTGTAGCTTTCAACTACGAATTGAAAAAGATTTAACTATTGTCTACAACCATAAATAGAATCATCTACAACATGCTAATAATCAACATGAAATGCATATAAACAACTCATTACAACAACATATAAATCATTCTCATTTATAGAGATCATGCACAAAAATTTAATTCATAAATACAAGACAAAAAACACATAAACACTTATTTTTTAACAATGGTTGTGCAACCAGATGCTTGGGAGAAACGTTCCACTGAACCATAGTCTATTGAACACCAAATATCAACAACCATTCACACTCGAGCCAAGGATAGTAATCCACAAAAGAGGGTGGTCTCTCACTATCCACTCACAATTCATAAAACTCACAACCCACTGATATCTTCCTACAACTATACTGATTTTACACCAACTCTCTTCCTCTTGACCTGTCCAACCCAAGGAATGTACCATTAGTTTATAAGGGTTATCCCAAAGGATATACCATCCGTTTATCAGAGGTAATCTAAGGAATGAACCATTCTTTTATCAGGGCCTCTTTGGCATAGGCAGGTAGGAATCTCTCAGCTAGGAACTCATGGGAACTTGCTGCTAGGAAAACTACCGACAAACCAACAAAAAACACTTGTTGTTTTAGTGCAACTCACTCAGGAGATCGCTCTTCAGGATTGGAAACCTGAATCTTTAGTTTCTATCTCTAGTTATGCTCCAATACGCTCCAACTTTCTCTAGAATTCTCCCTCCATGGCTGCACCAACTCCAAGCTCTCTTCCTTTCTCCTCATGCACAAAAGCTCAATATGTAAAACTACTCTCCCCACCCATACGAATTTTCTCTCTTTGGCTTGCCTTTCTTGACTCACACTCTTCCCTAAGATGATTGTACCCAACCCCCATGTGCCCAATAACTTTGGGATGTGACTACTCACACCCACCCTCTTACATGTATTCAATGATTGACTTTGGGAACACTCAATTAGAAATGGGAAGGTTCATATACAAATAGAAAATTTAGGAAAATGGGTTGAATTAATATACATGGATAATTCCCCCTTGGACCCCTCTTGTCCAATATCCTAGACTCTCCCCTCTCTTGTGAATTAATTTATCCCCCATCTCTTGTTAATGGCCCCTTAGCAGTTGGCATCACATTTTTATTATTAAAACATGTAAATACAATTCACATATTACATTGCTTTGACTATAGCCACACATTATATCTACATAAGCATTTGTTAAACTGGGGATTATAGTGGGGATGTTACATTTTGGGTTCCTTTGCTCTGTAGTTGGAGATGTCTTTATGGGCTTGTGACAACTTGATTAGGGGAGTGGTTTTATTTACCAACGAGCTTAGGGGGTTAGAGGATTTATATGATGCTTTCAAAGGTACGCATATCATATTTTATCATCAAGATCACATCTGCCCAGTCAAATTTCGATTCTGATGCATTTCAACCATTCCCGTAATTTGGGAGTATTAATTAGCATTACTTAATGGATTGAAACAAGGTTGTCATTTTAATAAATTATCTAAGAGGGGTACCTTGGTGTAATGGTTCATTGGAACCAGGATGAAGAGATCTAAATATTGAGATGATTCAAAAGAGACTTTTAGTGCCCAAAAATGCTTTAAAGTCAAATAAATCACTTTTTGGGAGTAAAAAGGTTAATAAATTAATAAAGTGATTTTACTAAAGATAAATTAAAAAGACGTTTGAGGGGAAAACAGGAAAAGGGGTATAAAAGTATAATGAGAGCTCATTCTCTCATTATGTTGATGATTATTTCTAATTTGATTTGGAGATCTCTTGGAGCCTTTAAGGGTTTGGAGTAAAACCTGGTTTGGATTGGTTTCGATGGTGAAAGATTCCACCCTAGCTAATCAGGTTTTAGTGGTGAGAGATCCACCCGATCCATTTGGTGTGGAAGATCACTCATATATTCCACTTGTTTCTATTGTGAGGAAGAGATCCATCATTCTGCAACAATTTTGGGCTTTGTGGAAGTCATATCTTTCTTGTGCAGGGTGAGTTTGGCATTGGAGGAGGTCAATTTACTCTTTGTAGCATATTGAGGGTTTTGTGGAGGATGAGTTTGGTAGGTAGGTCGAGTTTCCTATTGGAAGAGATCGATTTCTTCTTCTACAAAAATCAAAATTCATTGTTGGTCGAGTTTTCTTATTTGCAAGGTCGATTTTGGGTGTTTGGGATTGAGTTCTAGTGCCAGGGGTGAATTATCTTGTTTGTTGGATAACATATTATTATTTGGGGGTGAGTTATGGTTAAGAAGTTTCATATTGAGGGAGTTGATTTAGGATGGGAAGAAGACACTTTTACCTTGAGGGCCGAGTTTTATTTGTTGGAGAAAATTTCCGTTGAACAGGGGGGTCGAACTCATCTTGAGGAGGCCGAATTTGTAGTGTTGGGCCAAAATTGTTTTTGTGTGGGCCGTATTTTATTAGAGGGGAAATGCTATAGGGTGTAAAGCTCATGTTGTAGCATCAAGGCACATTCTCATTTGGGATGATATATTTTTTTGTTCCATGGGGGTCACATTCCCCTTATGATATTGGTATGAACTCCTATTTCGCTCAACTTTGTAACATGTCTATTAGTAATAAAGATCAAAACATATTTTGGTACTCATATTGTTATTTTCCTAAGTTAATTTAATTTCCATCTTGTTGTTCTAAATTATATGCATTACATATACCTTCTATTTATCACCCAAACTCTCATTTATTCATGGTAAACCCACATTGAAACACCAAACCACAAGCATACAATTGTATAAAAAACAATTAAGATTTTTATGGTGGAATGTAACCTACATCCTAAGTGTTTGAAAAAAGTTAACAACCAGAAATACACCTAAATTTCTATAGAAGTCAACAAGAAGGGAATATACAGTGGGGCTTGAGTACGATGATGAGTTGTTTGACATAATTCATGAACCAAAATAACACTAAAAACAATACAACAACAATAAGTGAGATTTATAGTGGTATTTGGATCTTGTTTGTCAAGTGTTTGATGAAAGTCCTAACCTGGAAAATTACCCAAAACATAACAACAACAAGAATATGTTTATAACATCCACAAGGAGGGTTATTACAGTCTTGTGTACTCATCCAAAGATTAGAACCATCTGCAACATTTAGGTCATAGACATGCTAGTTAGCAATTGTTCTATCATTCTAGGAAGAGACTGGAAAACATTGACAATTGGATACATTTCTTTAGACTGATCACACATGTCCCTTCCTAAAATGGAAAAGAACATTATTGTCCTCATGGAAGGACACATCTCACCATACATTGAAAGTCTTCCTCAGCCTCATGTAGGGTATTTAAGGGGATCTTGGTGTATATTCAATTTTTATCGAAGAAGATTATGATTATGTATTACCCCCTTTAGAGCGCGAAGATGGTATGTGTCATATGCACTTTGATGGTGCCTATTCAAGTGAGCAAAATGGTGCATGTATTATATTGTACTCTCTCGTGGGAAAAATTCATAATTTTCTTACAGATTATAATTTTCTTGCACCAATAATATTACAGAATTTGAATCCTTGATCTTGGGATTTGAAAATGATTTTAACCTTGGCTATTATCATCTTACTGTGTTTGGGTTAGTTGATTATGAATTGGTTATAGGAACCTATACTACAAACAAGTTAATGAAAAGATATACACAAGCAATGTGATATCTAATATCAATTTTTTCCTTTAACATCACACACATCATGAGAGACATGAATTCAATGGCTGATAGGCTTGATGTTTTTGTTGAAAATACTTCAAGACAATTGCTACGTTAAAGACTAGATTTTGCATTCATGTCTTTAAACCGTCCTCATTTTTTGAATAATGTAGAATCTTGGCAAGTCTTTCCTAATGATGAAATCATCTGCTCACATACATATTGAGCCTCTTAAGAAAAAATTATATCTTTAGAAGACAATAAAATTTCCCTAGGGGCCAGGCTCCTCTAGAGAGTTCACTCTTGTCAAGTGATGATAATAACTAATATGTAAAAAGAGGATTGAATAGAAATATTGGTGATACCGTCTCTTTGAATTTTGGGACTCATGATAATCTAAAGACTTTAAAAGTGGAATGATATTGTAGATGAAGAAAAAAAATAAATTCATTGGGATTGTTAAGGTAATTTAAGGTTGTTTTCTACGGTCATATTAAGGAAGAAGAAAAATCAGTTAGGCAGAAACAAAGACCTATCAATTATTCCCTAGAAGCAACGATCAGAAAGGAAGTTGAGAAATTAATTAATGCTCATATCATTTTTCATGTTAAATATTACAGTGGGTGTCAAATATTGTCCCAGTATGAAAAAAGAAGAGTGATATCAAATTATGTATTGACTTATGTGCTTTAAATAGGGAAAGTGTAAAACACCATTTCCCTCTTCGAATAATGTAAGGATAATTTTGCAGCAGGTGGTGGATCTCGTGATCTTCCCTTCTTGATGGTTTTAGGTTACAATCAAATCGAGTCAGAGAGGAAGATAATTACAAAACCACATTTACACTACTCATTGGGAACCTTTGCATGTGAAAGGAATTCCATTTGGTATAATAAATGAAAGTGTTACTTTTTAGAGGGCTATGCAAATAGCCTTCGATGATCTTCTCCGATATATTATCCAAGTTTATCTTGATGAAATAACTGTTTATTCTAGAAGCTACTTTAAATAGGGAAAGTGTAAAAGACAATTTCCTCTTCCGAATATGGAATTAATTTTGCAGCAAGTGGTAGGATCCTAAATGATGTCCCTTCTTGATGGTTTTTCAGGTTACAATCAAATCAGAGTCAAGAGGGAAGATAAGTACAAAACCACATTTACTACTCATTGGGGAACCTTTGCATGTGAAAGAATTCCATTTGGTATAATAAATGAAAGTGTTACTTTTTAGAGGGCTATGCAAATAGCCTTCGATGATCTTATCGGTAATATTATCCAAGTTTATCTTGATGAAATAACTGTTTATTCTAGAAACTAACAAGATCATTTTGATCATCTTAGATTTTTTTTTTAAGATGCAGGAAGTTTGGAATGTCATTGAATCCTACAAATTCAATTTTGGTGTCACTCAAGGTAAAATTTTAGGTCATATAGTTTTTGATTGAGAAATTAGTATTGATCTTGAGAGGGTTACCACCATTCAAAATCTTCAAGCTCCTACTTCAAAAAAGGAGATTCAATCTTTCATGGATAAAATCAATTTCATTAGAAGATTTATTCCCAATTTTGCAAGAATGGTTAAACCAATTCATAATATTCTTAATAAAGATCGGTTATTCTCATGGAATGATGATACCGAAAAATATTTTGTAGAAGTCAAGAAAACTATTAGTTCTGCACCAGTTCTGGCGAAACCGAATTTTGAAAAGGATTTTCTTATCTATATAATGCTACTGAAGAAGCGATATTTGTTATCTTTCTTCAAAAATATGATCAAAATAATGACCAACCTATAGCTTACATGAGTCAAAGTTTATCTGGCGATGAATTTAATTATACTTTAATTGAAAAACATGCATACACTCTTGTAAAAGATATTGAGAAATTTCACCATTATATCTTAGGTAAGAACACACAAGTAAAATTTTCTTTGCATGATGTCAAGTTTTTGATTTCTCAAACTCATCTTTCATCAAAACTTGCACATTGGCTTGCCAAAAATCAAGAACATGATTTCACCGAATAACTACCTCTCACACAATCAAGGGATGGGATCTAGCTTTACACCTAACTCAACATCTTGAATCAGGCATTACTTCTGAAAATGATGAGGATGTTTTAATTGCACTTTTTCTTGTTGGCTGGAAATCGCGAGTTAAGCCGAGAACATCCACGGTATAAGGACATTATTCATTATTTACAATTTCAAAAATGCCCCAACAATCTTGAAAATTATCAACACAGGAGGATTCATTGAAGCCTCAAAATATCTAATCTTGGGTACTTCACTCTTTCAAAGAACTGCTAATGGATTGTTGTTATGTTGTGTAGATGATACAACAACCAAAATAAATCAAATTCATTGATCATAAATTCAAACATTAAGTATTGGTGCCGATTGGTCATTTTGTTTGCAAAAACCGGTGGTTTCAAATCTTAATAGTGGATATTCTTGGCCTTCAATTTTTTAAAGATTCTTACAAATTTACACATGATTGTTAATGAATGTCAAAAGTTCGCAGTAAGAGAAAAGGTTTTTTCCATGCATTTACAATAATTATCCTTTTGTTTTTCTTTCTCAAAATTGGGGATTAAATTTCATCTAGATCCTATTAATCCTCCATCCTCTGTTGGATATATTTTTATTCTTACAACAATAGACTACTTCACCACGTGGACTAAAGTTGTACCACTCAAACATGCACATGATGAAAAGGTAATCACTTTCTTGGAATCTAATATATTCTCTCATTTTGTTCTTCCTATGGAAATCATTTTTGATATTGGACCAACTTCTATTTCTGCAAAATTTACCCATTTTTGTAATAAATTTTGGGTGAAGCATTCTACTTCATCCACTTACTACCCATAAGGAAATGGGAAAGATGAGCCCACAAAAAATATATAATTAAGATTCTAAAGAATATTATAAATGAAAAACCTGGATTAGTGGCACACACTTCTTATCTATACATTTTGGGTAGATCAAACTACCACCAAAACTAGTATTGGTCATACCCCTTTCCAACTGTTATATGACCAGGTGACTATTATGTAATGGAACTTGAGTTGACTTCCCTTAGATTAGCACTAGAGGCTGAAGAACTAAATTCTATGAACATCCCTCAGAATATAAGTGCTTTGTTGGCTCTTGAAGAAAAAAGAAGCCATGATCTCGAAAATATCAAAAAGAGACAACAATATGTCAAAATATATTTTATGAAAGAAGCTAAATTCACTTTGCTTTTGCATGTTGTTGAAAAGTGTTGCTTTAGAGTTTACTGTCATCTGAGGAAAAAGTAAACATTCAAATTTTTAGAAGCTTTGGTTAGGTCCTTACAAAATGCAATAATTCTTATTTATTGAAAGACTTGGATGGGAAATTATTTTCTTAAACGACTAATGGTTCACATATGATACGATATCTTGAGCCTGGATGATTTTACAGTATTAAGTTTCTTGATGTCATATATTTTAATTTCTGCTTTTATAGTTTGTTACTTTTTTTCTTTTTAGAGTTGATTTTTGTTGTTTTGATTTTACTTTTGAATCAAATTCGATCAAATGAAGTTGCTAGTTTGATTGTTTGTTGCAAAGGAATTTTTCCTTAATCTATTATAAAACAACAACTAAGTTGAATGAATGACTCTCGGTCCGCAACACTACTTATGTGGTTTTTTGTTGTTCCTATAGATGTCTTGTTTTAACTTGATGATTTAAGATGTTCCCTCTTCCTTCTTTCCCATGCTTTCCTCCATGAGTGAATCATCACAACAACACATCAGATTTTGTTTGCAAAAAATTGAGAAAAGGAAGACACCAACAAACTTTTCTCTTAGCTTTAAAACAATAACCATAAAATTATGAGTTCTAAGCCTGCAATAAGCAAAATTCCTTGTGGAGTCGCCAGATATTGACTCAAATTTTTGTCACCTAATTAAAAGCTCGCAAATTATTGCGAAGCCTATGATTATGTATGATATATGGCTATTAGGTGGGGTCCTCAAAGAGAAAGTGCAAAATATTGACCTCTAAAATATTTTCCTCAGCATGATATTTTTTAGTTTCTCCTTCTTCAATCATGGATTCATGAATATTTGGGACATTCATATGGTTAATATTTTAAAAGGCCCGTTTACTTACATGTGTTTTGGATGTGTTATCGTAGGATTTGTAGTTTCGCAAATCCCAACACAGATCTTGAATCTTGCATAATTACAAGATATCCTACCACTATCACCTTATTAATAAATCCCCTCATTTTAGTAGTGATGGAGGAGGTCCACCATTGGGGAGGCTTCCTTGGTGACCTAAGGGATCAAGGTAGCAAGTTTGATAGCCAAGCCTACCACCCCCCTCCTTGATCACCTAAGTTAAAGTCTAGGTCAAGGAAAAAGAGGTATGAAGGTATGAGTACCTACCTAGAACGAGAACAATTTATAATATATATAATGTGATTTCAAGTACAAACATGCAATAAATTCCTCTTTAAGACACTAGATGAAAAAATTGTTATGAATGCTATGAAATTGCTGCAGTATATAGTAGTACAACATCAATGAAACAATTATAACAATAACATGAATTACACTTCAGAATTGCAACAATTGATGATGAAACTTAGCATTTACTCAATAGAACATTACACAATTGTTATATGCAATTTTTAGAATATGTTAGGCCATTATTAGAGAAATGTATGCAACAAATAAGTGTATGTTAGGATGGTTGTAGTAGACTTTTGCAACAACAACAGTATATAGTGAATTAGTCAAGTTAAAGAGTTAGTAAAGAGTTGAGGGTAGAAAGCTTGAAAGATGATGAAAATTGAGAGTTTGTTGATCACTTTCACCATGAGAGATATTAAATGATTAGTGTCTTAGGGGTTTATGGACTCTTTTACAACAACAATACAATATGATTAATGAGATTTCTGTAGTTAGGATTTTTGGTTTTGATCGGAAAAACCACAGTATAGTCAATAGATTGTCAATGTTTCAGATCCAAATCATGATCCATCTTCAGGACATGAAGCATGGGTTTAAATGATGAGAAGAGATGGTATTTAAATAATAAAGTGAAGGGAAACCTAGTGAGAATTGACTAGGTTTAAGTAAGAATATTCTTTGATTAAAGTTATTTAGGGTTTTATTTTTGTTTTATTATTAGGTTTAATGCTTATTCTAATATTCATTAATTCATTGTTTTTAATTTTATTTTTTGTTCCTGATTCTAGGTTTTTAAGTTAATTAAATAAATATTTTATGTAAGATTTGCTTGGGTCTATTAGGGTTCATTCATTTAAGCTATTCTAAACTATGTTAATTTTAATTTAGTGTTTTTTTATTACTTGATTTATTATGTTCATAAGCCCAAGTTTAATAGTTTTATTAAGATTGTTTATTTTAATAAGTGTTTTTATTTGGGTGTGATTATCAAGAAGGTTATTAGGTAGGGTTATTAATAAAACTAAGTTTAATAAAATAATTCTTTTAGTATTAAATTGTTTAAATAATGGTGTTATAAAGGTTGGATTATCAATGATTATTCTTAGTTTTGTGAATCAAAGGGAACCATTTTGCATTTAGTTCTAGCCCACTATCTCTATTTAGGTTACTAGGATGTCTTCGGATTTCAATAGCTTCTCTAATCATTAAAGGGTTCTTTTCTTTGGCGAAAGTTTGTTGTCTTCTAGGCAAACATGGTGTTTTATTATAAGGGAGTGTTCTGCTAGGGAAAAGGTGCGGATGCGTTCATTCTTGTATCAGCTCCACGCTCTTTTATCTTAATCTAGAAGGAGCGACCAATTTAACCTATTTTTTGCATGAGCACTCTATTTTGTAAATTACTTTGCCTTTGTGCGGGTCAAGTTTGTCTTTGACGGATCTCATATTATGTTTGATGGTTTCAAGAGTGGCTTGAAGGGAGGTCTTATCTGCTTTTACGGTTTCCAAGCCGCGGGAGCCATCCAACAATATGAATCCATCAAAATAACCTCCTAGAAAATAATACAAAATAAGAGTGCTCATCTGAAAAAATACTACATCGGTGGCCAGTGGCTCCTTCCGGTTAGGATAAGGCATGGGCATTGGAAATGAATGCATGCGAACTGCTTGAGAAAAGCTGCTCCTTATAACTAAAACACCATGTTACTAAGACGCAAAATCTAAAATCACCTCTTTCAAATGATAATATTAGAGAAACTATTGAAATCGAGAAACTCAACTTAAACATGGAAATAGTGGGATAGGAAACAAACAAAGCTGAAGTTCCCTTTGATTCATAAAAATATGAATAATCATTGATAATCCAACCTTTATAACACCATTAAACAATATATTATGTGATAACCTGACAATCAACAAACATACGTATCATATCATGGCTGGAGGAAACTATGTTATATAAATGTAGCATAGTTTAGAATAACTTAAATATTTGAACCTAATAGGCTAGTAACATCTTATATGACCTAACAATTAACTTAAAAACAGAATATAATTAAAGGTAAAGGCAATGCGATAAATGAATATTAGAAATAAACATTAAACAATAATAGGCTCGCCTAAAATAACTCAGAATCGAGCCCACAATAATTTTGCCAAAACCTATAGGCGACACGGGTTTCCTTCACCAATGACAAATACCATCTCTTCTCATCATTTACACCCAGGCTTCCTATCTTGAAGATGGATCCTGATCCAGCCTCGGCGATCTACAATGTTTAAAACTAATATTATGTTGGAGCGATGATAGCAGAATCACAAGGGTAGGGGCTTGAAATCCCTAGGTCTTTAGCACATTGGACATGGGTTTCAAGCCTTAAAGAAGGATTTCTAGGTGTAAAAGCACTTTTTGAGCTAGAAACCTTTTCTCCCTTTACTTAAGTTCTTTGAATTATGTCACAATCAGAGTCTGGGGCTAAAATCCTAGAAGTGTTAGCTGGGATTCCTAGCTTAGGTAGGTTTCCTTCACGTTTATGAATGAGAAATTAACCTTGTGAGGAGGAGGGAGGAACTTACATGCTCCTCTCTTGGGTTTGCACCAATGAATCTTCAATATGATTAAATTAAAATGTACCCGATAGACATTCAATAACATGAAATGGAAATTGAAGAAAAATTACTTACTTCACTTGAGATTTGACAAGAATAAGCCCTAATTGCAAAACATTCATCCAAAAATGAGCAAATAATGATTCACACTTGTCCTCCAAGAGATGGCCTTGAGTAAAAGGGCTAATAACCTTACAATGAAACTTTGGGACTAGGTCTCATGTGTGAAGAATGTTATGATAAAATGAGTCTTGGCTAGCCATATTTATATGGAAACCATAGCCCTCCAAGATACTCAAATGAAAAGGCATGTCTCTTCAAGAGGGGTCGACACCTTAAATTGTCTTTATGCTCGTTCAAAATAAAAATTGACATAAAAATGAAACCACTAGAAGGGTGACACATAGCACAAGGGGTGATGTTAGACTAGAAGAGCTGACGTCAAGCTCCAAGATTGATGTTTTTGTGCCTCCAAAGGTCAAGTGTCACTCTCTCATGTGCTAAGGTCCATGCTAAGTGCCTCCTCCCATCAAACCATCATGTGATCCACAAAAACCTAGCTCCTAGGTAGGGCTAGAAGGGGTGTCTAGGCTTCCAATTAGTTCAAGTGGAGAAGGGTGTAGTCTCATCCAATAGCCATGCCAAGATGCCTCTAAAGGCGTGCTCCAACATCAAGGTGCAAATCTCATCATCAAATGGTTCCCCAAATGTGGGGTATAGCATCCATACTATGGGAAAGGTATTGCAAGGCAGGACAAATTAAGCCCTCAAAGTGTCCACAGGTCATATGAATCATTCCAAGTAAACCACATATTTAATGTAAGAACCACCCAAACATGTGCATCACCTTTTCCAAATTAAACAAATGCTTAAATACCTTATAAGCTTTGTCAAATTTAGGTATGAGAAGGGTCTCAAGGTGCCTTATTGGGTAAGCCAGGAAACATCCCTTGACTTGGGATGTTTCCCAAGAATATCCCATCTAAGTCACGAAATGAATATGAGGTGGATGGGGCAATACTTCTAGGCATAGGGTTCTTGACATCTGAGGGGTTCATATCGTCTCATTTATGGGTGCCTTTGTGGAGGTGTGTTGCACCTTAGGTTTGTGATGCAACATTTTTTCAAAGACCTTTTATTTCCATTAATTCATTATAGTATAGAAACATTGAGTACTATGTGAAATGGAAATGATAGCATCACAATGCTACTTGAATTTAGAAACACACAAAGTGCCATATGCAATGGAAAGTAAGAGACAAGCTGCAAAGTGTATTTCTTCAACAAATTGGTACATTTATTAATTATGTGTTTAGAAAGTCCTTGATTTTGTCACAGAAGCATTTAATTTCTCTCTGGACCTTAGGCTGAGCATCTGGAATGATAATGATTGGATTTTAACACCAACTTCACAATACCTCACGGGCCTTGTAACATCCTGTTTCTCCCAGTTTGTAAAATAACTATATCTATTTCCCCCAGTCTGTAAAAATAACTATATTGGCCAAGAACTATGGCAAACTCAAAGATGTGAATGTTTGATTTGATGGACCTTGGTATAATAGGTCAATGAATGTAAATTATGTTATGAATATGTGTTGCATGACTGCTGGTAGGGGGATGTGCTAAAAGAGACCACAATGGCTAATGAGAGGTGGTGGAAGGGACCTGGAATGGTTGCGTTAACTTCCACCGAACCAATACCATACTGGTTTTTACTTGCTCAAAGACCAAAGCAACTCTCTAACCCTGGAATGAATTACCCACCAGGATGGTATGTTGGGAGGCTCCTCAAGAGTTAATGAGGGGATGGGGGTGAATCGCCCATCCGTAGAAGCTCTCAAACCTGACCACGGACGGAGGAATTTGCGCCACACGCAATCTTGCAGAAAAATACAAGAAAGGAAGTGTGGGGGGGGAGAGGAGGGAACACGCGCGACATGGATTGCAAAAGAAAAACCAGAGGAAATCTGGGAATACATGGAATTCTTAACAAAGGAGAAGGAGAGTAACCTTCTTCCTTTACTTCCGTTGAGATGGAAGTAGGGGACTGAATCTCAAAGCATCGTGGTCTAGCTCGGGGGTGGCTAGTGGTAAATCCATCTGGAGTCACTGAGCCTACGGTTGGGTGGAAACGAGCACCCCTTTCAGCAGTCACATCACATTTGGTGTTTTATGATAAGTGTTATGTCTTGTATTTTGAATTGAATATCACAAACGCATGCTCATGTTTATACGCTCATAAATGGTTTCTGTATAGAAGTGTTTGCCTTGTGTTTTGATTGGAAATAATGGATGCATGCTTATACTTATATGACCATAATCGGTTTATGTATAGAATGAATAAGTTCAAAATACAAGTCCATTCCCTTGAGAATTGTCCCATCTACTTGACTCGCACTATGTTCTAGTTTAATTTCCCGAAGGCACCTTCTCCCGAGAAATTTCCTCGCATTCCAGAGTCAGAGTGAGTTCCTTGAAAAGACTACCATTATAGTAAACCCACGAGTTTAATTTACCCTTGTCACAGAGTTCATAGCTCGACGAATTAGGAAGGCTTTTCAGTCAGGTCACCAAGCCTAAGGATAATTACCTAAGAACCCTCTGAAGGATCATGTAATCTGAGTCTGGAAACATTGTACAAGAAAGAGTAGTTATCTCAGGTTTCGAAGTCGTGGGAGTTAGAAGCCCCAAGAGGTTGAATCTCATGATTCAAGCTCAGAAAGGACAGTGAGTCCAATTATCGAAAGAGAATACCCCATCGTTTGGTAGATGAACGGTCATAATCCTTTCGAAAATACCCCAGATCTGTCAAGACCGATGGATCTAGAGGAGGAGCGTAGGCGTTAACACCTCAACCCCTTCAACCTTCGCAAGTAGCGATGAGATCTAGACCGTTGGATCCAAGCCACGGGAGAACCGTTGGATCAGAACCTCCGCGTGGTATCACGTATCGGGGGTTCAAAGGTTGAAAGAATTTCTTTTCGATTGTAGAAGTCGGAAAGTGTCGAGCATCAAGGGCTCGTGCAAAAACGTGGCACATTCGTTAGGTGGAGACTGCGTGGTTGACAGGTGGCGTAACAACAAGTGCTTAGATAAAGGTGGAAGCGAGTGACAGGTGGTGGACACATGTCACCTGGGAAAGATTCAACCCATTGTTGACTTATCATGTTTCAGGGTTTTGAAGGGTGAAGAAGTTGCACCTTGATCGCTAAGGTCGCGAAACACCGAGAGCCGAGGTCTCGTGCGACAAGTGACAGCGACACAACTCGTAAGTAGAGTACAACAGAGGAGACAAGTGGCGTGTACGCGTCGCTTTGGCAGAGTCCACGTAGCATTGACCTTTTGCATTTTGGGGATTCACAAAGGAGGAG
Source organism: Picea sitchensis (assembly GCA_010110895.2). Lineage (NCBI taxonomy): Eukaryota > Viridiplantae > Streptophyta > Pinopsida > Pinales > Pinaceae > Picea > Picea sitchensis. The sequence continues at coordinate 1,779 of SNQJ01S0166962.1, read as the reverse complement.
AACGAGGGCTCAACACTCCAACTCACGAAGTCGTGATTTGCGAGTAGTGCTAGTGTTTAGCCTTGCCTACAGTTATATGTAGCAGGCATTAGTGAGGAGGGAGCCATTTTGGGTATCGACGGTTGGAGAAAGAGGAGTCGATAGCCTTGACTCTCCAACTTGCGAGTTGCGAAAGGCACTTGCGCTAAAGCCAGGTTGTGGTCGCTTGGATGAGGATAAGGGAAGGGATGGTCTGTGCTAGGCCCCGTAGAAATTCAAGGATTTTGTCCCTCGAAGAAAAGACAAAAAAATTTAGTTGTTGTAGTGGGTGTGTGACAAATTGGTATCAGAGCATGGTCACAACACTTGGCCTTCTTGGGCTCATGAACGAGTTGCGTAGAAATTCCATTTGAAGTACTCTTAAAATGAGTAATCCTCTATCTTAACCCCCTTTATCAAAAGTCGAAGTCAAGAATAAAAATTCCTATTGTGTGTATGCATTTGAAAAATATGAATTATGCGCTGGTTATGAATGAATATAAATATTGACTAACAACAAGTGTTTTTCCTGCACACAAGCAGACGATCAACCATGGGAAACTGCATATGCATAGAATGGTGACGCACCATGAAGTGGGGGATGGCTCCCACAATAGAGACGAAGATTCTAACGAAAGGAGGGCGGTAGAGACCACTCCAGATCTAGCTGAGACTGTGAGGAGCCTCATGGTCGAACTTCAGAGCTGCAAGGCCGACAACGAGAGGTTGATAAAAGAGCAAGAGAAGCAAATGGAAATTAATGCAGTCTTGCTGCAGAGTTTATCCAACATACAAAGACAATTGCAGGATGGACCTGACACCAGTCACGCAGACCGATGACAAACAAAGAAAAGTTGAAGTCCACATGAGATACATAAACGTGGTATTTTAAGTGGCCACACTGGGAAGAGCACCTTGAGAAAGGTCCACCGCAGAGATAAGGGACAAGCATCGGACGATTCCTCTGGAAAGGAAACTGGCGACTCAGAGGGATCTTCTAGTAGCAGAACTAGTTCTTTGTCCTGAAGAAAACAGAAGAAGCGAAAGCATTCCAAAAGTCATAATCTCGAAGAATTCAAGAAGGCCAAACCACCCTCTTTCGACTTTGAAATAAAGAAGGGGGAGGAAGCAGAGGCCTGGATGCTTAGACTAAAGAAGTATTTCAGAGTCCATGACTTCTCAGAAAACTTGAAGGCTCGAGTAGCCACTTTCAACTTGAATGGAAAAGCTTACATTTGGTGGGAAGACCTTAAGAATGTAAAAGAGATTCACGAAGAGGACCTATCTTGGGAACGGTTTGAGAAATACTTCAGGAATAAGTATCTGTCGGAAAAGTATTTCGACGAAAAGACTAAAGAATTCTATGAACTCAAGCTGGGGAAACTCACTATAGAGGAATATGTCAGCAGATTCCTCGAGTTGCTGAGGTACGTACCCTATATAAAAGCAGAAAAGGAAAAGGTGCAACGATTCATCAGTGGACTACCTAATGACTATCAGAACAGGATTGAGTTTGACGAGCCAATGACCCTAGAAGACACTATCCGAAAGGCAAGATATTGTTATGAACAGCTTGGGCATCAGATAGAACCTCGCGAAGGTTGGAAGAAAAAGAATAGTTCGGGATTCCAGAAAAAGGGGTTTAAATATCCAAGATTTAAAAACTATAAAAAGGACTCAAGGATGAGCTTCCCAACCCGAAGAGTACACCAACAAAATTTCCCCTCCCAGAGAAGAAATAAACCTTCTGGATCTACCCCA
>SNQJ01S0166960.1:41517-53561 GCA_010110895.2 Picea sitchensis | reverse complement strand
TTTAGTCTTCTTAAATTTAGGGGGTAAAGTGAAGAGAGGGATAATTTAATTAAAATCCGTGGTGTTAAATTGTAAAGAAGAAATGAAATTATTTAACGTGTGGGAGTATAAAAAGTTATGAATTTAATAATAAAATGAAAAGATTAATTAGCGCATTTACCATTTTGGTTTTAAAAAAGGGGGGAAAAGAAGGGAACAATAAAAATAGGGAAACTAAGTAATGAAGGAAACATAATAAAGGAAAGAAGGGGACATAGGGTAAAAAACGAAGTCAACATAGTAAGGAATCTGCAATTAAGAACGTTCTAAAATGAACTAAATTTAGCAACTTCATTTTAGGGAAATTAATTAAAGCATGTAAGGGGATCTAGGAAGACCTAGGAGTGAATTTAGGAGCAACTCTAGGTGGGGGAGGGAATTGAGTAAATTAATGAATTAAAGAAAATAATTACTTGAGGAAAGTAGGTGGGTCTCAAAACTCTATAAAAGAAAGGGGAGATGAGGAAGAAAGGGATCGGTTGTTAGCGTATCGTTACGCTGTCGGATTTTGACTTGACTGATTTCTTGTGAGGAGTTGGGATTTTCCAGCTCGGAGGGGAGTGGTAGCTCAGCCTTGCGAGGCGAGCTGGGAAGCTAGATCTACCATCTGGACAGTGTGTGGCCCCTTTGTGGTTCGGGGGACTGAGGGGGAAGAAGAGTACCCATAGTAATTGGCTGGGAGGTACCAGTGAGGTCTCTACGGTCGGCGAGCGGGAGCGGCATGAAGCGAGGGACGTGGCACGGAGCGCGGGACGTCATCCGAAGAGGGCGAAAGGCAACCGTATGATTTTTATTTCTGGTAGAGTAGAAAGAATTTGAATATATGGTTATATCTGCATGTGTTTAAATGGGTAAACGGATTTTTAGTTTCATGACTAAAATTTGTAGCTTGGTTGAATGATGGTTGATTGATTTCTATGACCTTCTTTGGACCTATGCATTCTCCTACCATGCCTTACAATTTTACGATTGTCTGCGATTGACCTCATGCTTGAGATTTAACATGGAGATGAAACTTTTGTGTTATTGTCGGGTTAATAGACTAGTGGATTACTTTGCGTTTTCAGATCATTTCTCTGCACTCTATCTCTGCGATTTCTGGGTATGACCTCTGCGATTTATTGTTAAACCCTGACACTTGATGGATATCGTCTCTGCCATTTTATTATTGAATCTCAATACTTGGTCTGGTCCTTGACAACGTTTTCGGTCTTGTAGTTGCTGATGTGGTAACATAGTGACATTCTCTGCGTTTTTGGTTCAAATTCCTAGCGTTGATAATTTAATTTCTCTGCGTTCTACAGCGAAATTCTCTGCGATTTTGGGTTAAATTCCCTGCGTTTTTATGGTGAACCTTCTCTGCGCATTTGATTTAATTCCCCTGTGTTTCCATAGTTCATTTCTCTACATTTCATTTTTTTCTCTCTGTGTCTTGTTCTATCTCTGCGTATTGGGTGTTGCTAAACTCTGCGTTGTTGTCTTACCCTCTCTGCAAATGGTGTATTACACCTTTCTGCGTTTTCTAATAACTCTTTGCGTATTGGTTTCCATTCCTCGGTTTTGATTGATGGCGATTGAACTGTCAATTGTTTTTTATCCGCATTATTATGGCCGTGATTGTTAGACTGCCTGGACAATCGCCCTGCACCTTGTTCGAGTTCCCTTGTGCCGGAGTCTCTGTCTAGGGCGCATATCCACCCGAGATGAATGTGTTTTCCTTTTTATGCCGTACGCTTCTGTTTTTGCCCTTTTTCCCATGTCGTGCGCAATATGTTCTGTGCATTTGTCCATGATGCGCGCCTTTTGTCCTGGGTATCCAATAATGCCTGCGTGTTGGGTTGGGAATCACCACCGGATAGCTGCATGCGCGTGTGGTGGAACCGTAGCTGGAGTTTGTGTTGCCCTTTCCCAAATTGACAACAACCACCTACCGAATTCACCTTGACTCAAGGCTCGAATGGTCCCAACGGTTTTCCCCTCCTAATTCGTGCCAAGTGCAGCGATGTTTTTCTCCAGGTGTCAACCAGAGTACTCGCATTTTCCTTCATAGAATCCTCCATGTGCGCCCTTCCGGCCCTTCCTAGTTTTCAGGGCAACTGCATTATTTCCCCTCTACCCAATGGTGTGATACCGTTCCTTAAGACTGACAATAACCTATGACCGGTGTTATGCCAGGACACGCCTGCAGCCATTCCTATTTTTTTATTGATACAACTTGACAGGGATTCTGCGGTCCACTGTGTGACTGACAAGAGCTCATTGTGTCAAGCTTAGGACCTTTACCACAACAGATTCTAGGGCACCCTTTTCGGAAGCATTTTAGCAAACCATTTTTTAAATGGGAATAATATTAGAACTGGTAAGTTGTAGTGCCAACCTCAATGCGTGTTCGATTATGGGAATGTAGCGCAAATTTTCAAAATTCTTTTTAGTTATGGAAGGTTAATGTCTGTGGATGTCATCTTTAATGCTTTGATTTTGGGATAATAATATCATTGGGAAATAAATATTAAAGTTAGTAAGTTTAGTAGTGCTAATTCTAATACTTGTCGAATATGGAATGTAGCGCTGGTTTGAATGCTTTCTCAATTTTGAAATGATAATACCAAGGATGGTAAGTAGGGTAGCTTTATTTTTAATGCTTTATCGTATTGAAAGGTTAATGCCATTGGATAGGAATACAAATGCTATTAATGATGGTAACCCCATTTAAAAAAAAACCTTATCGTTATGGAAGGTTAAAATAGGAATGACTATGTTAATACTAATGTTCATAGTAATGTGGATGATTATGTGGTCATCATTTATGGTATTGACATTGTAATTGTTATAGATAAACATATAAGGGGCAAGGTGATTGTCCTTAAATTTTAGTTGTCATAATATATAAATGTAATGCGGTCATTATTTTATGGTTATGATGTTGAAGGTTTATTATCCTCGACAACAGTTAAAATGTAATGTCTTGAACACGTACATTATAATTTAGTAGAAGATGATGTGTGATTAAATGAATTACCTTATCTTAAGGTTGGCCTTGGTAACTCAACGACTAATGGAAATCATATGGAGTGATTGATCCTTCCTTTAATGCCCTTTGGACTCATAGAATAGCCGAGTCTTAAAATAGTGTTGAGTCGTTGTCGGTGTCCTTCTGACTTACACCTTCCACAAAGGATGTGGTTGTCCTCGATTATTGTTGTACTTGTTGGTAATAGTTTAGTTGCTTGGTCTGCTTGAGTCGGGAGGGGTGTAGACACCTCCATGTAGCCTAGTATATAAGTATGTGTGTGTGATTATTTTTGTGTAAAGAATCTTGTGCCGTATCAAGAGTCCCAGGCCCTTTAAAGGCAGGGTTTCCACTCTTACGATACACCTGACGGAGATTACTAGTTTTTGCCTGAGCAGTCGGCCAGGAGCCTATCTGACCTTCTCTCTCTCTCCGGAGCAGAGAACTAAGATTAAACGCCCTGCTTTCCTGTGCAGAAATAGTAAAGTCTCCTACCATGGATTCTTCCTTCTGTGTTCGTACGGTACCTAACCTAGCATGTCATTTAATTCTTGCAGCTACTTGTGCGCCTTACGTTTGTGATCGTTTAATGCTTCCAGCTACTTGTTGTGCTCCTTATGTTTTTTATCGTTTATTTCTTGCAGTTACTTGTTGTGCGCCTTAAGTCTTCTTGTTTTGATCCTCGTGGTTGTGTCTTGTTGGTTTTTGGGTGGCGACGTAGAGTCAAGTGTGTTTGTTCCTTGTTACACGCGTGCACACACCTTAAGCAAAAAAAATAAAAAAATCTGCACCTTTTAAAGAGTTTATGTCGTAACGAGGAGGTTTGTTACACACGATGGGTGTCCAATCTAGTTCCTGTAAGGAAGAAAAGAGGTGAAATTCGACTCTGTGTCGATTTTCGTAACTTGAACCAAGTGTTTGATAAAGACAATTATCCCGTTCTTCCCATGGAGAAAATTATTTAGAAGGTATCTGGTTTCAAATGACTATCRTTATTAGATGGTTTTTCGGGATACAACCAAGTCCTCATGTCTCCACCAGACCAGTTAAAAACCACTTTTCATACCCCTTGGGGCACTTATGCCTACAGGAAGACGCCTTTTGGACTCATAAACGTCAAGGCCACTTTCTAGAGAGAAATGGACATTGATTTTCATGTCCTCATAAACCAATCAGTAGTGGTCTATATTGATGATGTTACCATTTTCTCCAAAAACAAGAAACATCACTTGTATCACCTTAGGGATGTTCTAGAACGATGCCGCAAGTATGGCATATCTCTCAACCCTTAGAATTTTGTCTTTGTGGTGGAACAAGGAAAATTGCTTGGGTTCAATGTGTCCAGTGACAGAATTATCATCGATCCCGAAAGAACTTGAGTCATTGCCAAATTACCCCCTCCCTCCTCTAAAAAATCCATGCAATCCTTTTTAGGCCAGATTAATTTTATCAGAAGATTCGTCTTGAGTTTTTCAGAAATGGTAAGACTGTTACAAAATTTAATTAAAAAGGATGTTCAGTATCATTGTGGACCATAGGAAAGTAAATCCTTTGATTCCATAAAAAAATCCATAGTGGAAGCCCCTTCCTTGATGAGCCTGGATTTCTTCCGAGATTTCACTCTTTACATTTTCGCCTCCAATTGGTCTTACGTTGTTGTGTTAACACAAAAAAATGTTGAAAGCAACAAAATCCCTATTGCCTTCATGAGATCATCTTTTAAAGGGGTTGAACTGAATTATCCAGCTATAGATCAACAAGTGTATGTTGTTTTCAAAGCTGTGAAACACTTCCGGTCATATCTACTGAAATCTATAACTAAAGTCATTGTTCCTTACCCTGTCGTAAGAAACTTATTAGTAAAAGAGGAACTGGGAGAAAAACGGGCAAATTGGATGACATTGTTACAAGAATATGACCTCGAAATAACTCCTGCACAAATTGTTAAAGGTTAAGGCCTATGTAAACTAGTGGTTGATTCAGTTGAAGAACGGGAAAGTCAAATTAATATCCCACCTATAAATCAGCTCAATGGAAATCAAATCTACTGCACACAAGCTGTTGCTAATTCCGGGTATGATGATATACAATTTATTTGACACATGGATCTTCTCCTCACTATCTTGATCCTAAAAATAGAAGATCACTCAGATTAAAATATGCATCCTTTTAGCTTATAAATGACATATTGTTTTGGAAAGAATTTTGATGGTGTTCTTATGCTTTGTTTGGAAAAAGATGAAGCAGAAAAAGTGCTATCTGAACTTCATGCGGGTGAGGTTGGTGGAAACTTCGGTGGATACACCACTGCTCACAAGGTGTTAAGAGTTGGGTACTATTGGCCCACGCTATTTAAATATGTCCATGCATTATGTCGTAAATGCATAATCTACCAAAAGGCTGTTGAATGAGTGAAAAAAGAAACATTCCCTTTGCAACCTGCCACTGTGGATTCACCCTTTCAGTAGTGGGGACCCAACATCATAGGGCCAATTAAACCTGCTTATTCACTGCAGCATAAATATATCATTACAACAACGAACTATTTTACTAGATGGTCCAAAGCTACACCTTTGAAAGTGGTAAACATGAATCAGGTAGTATCTTTCCTTAACATGAATATCATTACTAGATTCAGTATTCCTGATTGTTTAGTATTTGATAATGCATCTTATTTCTCATCCCTAGATATGAATGTATTCTCCTTAGAAAAAGGGATTAAATTGAAATATTATGCCAACTATTACCCCCAAGGAAATGGCCTAGCATAATCAACAAACAAAAATTTGATCAAGATCATTAAGAGGACAGTTTCCGAAAACCACAAGAACTAGCACAACACTTTGTTTAATGCACTATGGGATGACAGAGTAACTCCCAATGAATCTGTTGGTAATTCTCCTTTCTTTATTCTCTACTAAAGAAAAGTGATTCTCCCTCCACATGTTCTGCTTCCCTCTCTGCAATTATTGCAGAAATTTCAAGAAGAGGAATGCCCTCCTCTCGAAAGTAGAATCACTGCCTTGTTGAAACTAGAGGAAGTAAGAGCACAAGCAAAGAAGAAGTTGGATCAGCATCAATAGATTGTGAAAGGCTGGTTTGATTCAAACTCTTCTTCAGATAGAAACTTCAAGGTAGGAGACCTGGTTCTCAAATGGGATAAACCTCACAAGGGAACAGGGGAACACACCAAGTTCCAAAATCTCTGGCTAGGACCATTCGTCCTCACTGAAAAACTAGGTCCCATCTCTTTCTATCTACACAATTTGGAGGGACATACAAACACCTTCCCGATGAATGGCCAAGCACTCAAAAGGTATTTTTATTGATAATTTGAGATCCACCTTTGTACATTTTTTTTTTCTGTTTTGATTTACTTTTGTTTTCTGATTTTGGTTCTTTCATTTTGTCTGTTTTCACTGCTTTCTGGTTAAACTTATGTTTGTGTCACCTTTTAGTTCGGGAAAGGAAACTAGAATGCCTCATCATGAAGCAACAGTCAAGGTCTTCTCAAAGCATCAATGTTGTAAATTGTCAAAACACAGGCTAGCTAAAGAAACTTTATTTTTGAAATAGGTTTTCTGGTTTCACTTTGTAATCATGAGCAGACACGACCATCACTAAAGCTCTTTACGATGTCCCTTTTTTCAAGGAAAACAAATCAAGTATGCCTTCCTATCCTCAAAAAATCAGTCTCATTAGAAAACTAATTTCAAATCATAATGAAGGTTATCAAGAAAAAAAGTAAAGTCTAGAAAATATCAAGTGTTCTGAAAACTTAAATTTTCAGCATCACCTCGCTCTTCTGAAGATCATCAAATTTATGTTAAATTGTAAATAATTTCTAGAGAGTTGTGGGAAGTGTCTGTAAACTCGTTGAGATACTGAACAGGTCTTCTAGCAGTGGGTAAATTCATGTACGATGCTAATACAACTTCACCGGGGTACTAAACAGGCCTGCTGGCAGGGAAGAAATGTCGGGTTCAAGAAAATTATCAGGTATAAATTTTGATATTAATCGTAAGTGCCCTTCATTTTGAATTGAAAATTCCTGGACAGGGTAGAGGTGACAGAGTGGGTTAATTGAAATCCCTGTTGAGGCTATGGATGCCTACTGGAAGTAGTGGCCCTGTCAACAGTATCAGAGCCATTATCTTGAATATCATTGCTCTTGTAATTAAAATTTGTCACCGGATTTCATTTGAACAGAAAGACATCTGAAGTTGGCCTGTATGATGATTGTTGGAATTTGATTGAGATGATTGATTTCCTTCAACTGTTCTTTGATATTTAATTGTTCTAATTAGTGCTAACATGAACTTGTTGGTGATGCAGAGATAACTACTTCTCCCAGTAAGTTGCCTCTATTGGCAACCCTGCATGATTTTGTTAGTTTGAGCGAAAAATGACACTTCCTATAGCTGCCTATGCCTCATCCTATAAATATCACTATTTGGGGGTGATTACTGGACTATAAAAGATGTTTGTTTGTTCTTGTTTTATTTTTATCTTTCATTTTCATGCTTGATTCATGACTGAAAGCATGAATCAAGCATGGAAACTTAATTTTACATTATATCCCTTTTCAAAAACATGTTTTTAAAAGTTCATTGTGCTTACATCTATTTTATATTTCATACTTAAATGGTTTTCCTTTTGGAGTTTATCGAATGTCGATATAGTACCCATATGGATTTGCATTTGGACTATAATCTTATTATTGGAATCCTTTGTAAATAAACTTCAATACCAAATATCGATTCACATATGATTTGTAAAAACATATCCATTCCTACCCTTTGCAAATCGATTATATCCATTACATGTAATGGGAATTAAACACACCAGAACTGTATTCTGTACTTCATTTTGGATGGAAGGATGAAGTGACAGACTTCTCATTACAAGTTAATGGTTTGTGTAGTTCTATGTACTTGGGGATTTCATTGCCAGAAGTGTTCAAACTCCATAACTGAGACCTTCATGTGCATGTTGTGATTGCGCAGGTGTTATGTTTAGTTTTCTTCCATGGTATTAGCACAGACTTGTCCCTCTTACCACTACCATCTAAACTAACATTCAGTTTGAGTCTCCCTTGTTACAATCTAGTCATACCCTTAATGGCTCTAGTAGTTTGAATAGAGCCAAATGGCTCTCAAGCATTGTTGTTTCATGATGATGCTGGTGAGAATTTGAAAAGCCAGAGTTGGGATATTTTCATTAAGAAGTTAAAAGGATATAACCTATGCATGGCCAACGAATTATCCAAAATGTTTGATGGATATATAATAAAGGTTGGTGATGTTCAGTTGGAGGTCACTGAAGATTTTCTGAGTGAAGAAACAGGGCTCCCTCTCACTGGTCATAAGTGGTTCAAGAATTTGAAAATTGACGAAGTGCCCTGGAGTATTTTCATGACCTCCAGAATGATTGAATTCTATGACAAAGTTATTCTAGTTTCCCTGCTTAAGGTTAGGTGGCATGGACTGTTATTAGTTCTTAAACAATTTATTACCTATGAGGGCCATTATGGATTGGTTTTTCTTTACCATGTGAGATTGCTCATGCATTTTATTGGCTTCCATTTAAATATGTCTTTTTATTTGCTAAGGATTATATACAAAATTTCGAAAAGATACAAGAAGCAGAGCCTCAACTTGACACTCTTTCACCATGGTTTAGTTAAAATACTGTTGATTTATTGTTTGAAAACCCTGAGTGATGATTGGGATAGGTTCTTAGCTCAAAACGGTTTCGTTACAAACATCCCTACAGAAAACCCTATGTTGGATAAGCCTCTGATAGAGAAACACTGTGATTTCTCGAATGACCAGCCAGATCCTTTGAATAAAAACCACTTCCATGAGGTAATACCCAATCAGTATTTACCTAGACAACAGAAGGTCAATCAAAAGTTAAATGATACCACTGTGCATGACTTATTTTTTTACCCTAACGCTAATATGAAACAATGTATTGACAAGTCTCACAAACAAAAGCATGCAATGGTGGGGTTTCAAAATAAGAGGTCTGGTCGACTCATTTCAAGAATTCTGTGTAATCTATCCAAGTCTCATGTGAGATTGATCGATTCAATCAAGATCCATGAGGATTCAGACTCCAAGATTGAAAGGTTTCTCGCAAAGGAAGATCCAAATTGTCACAAACTGGATCCTAATCAACCATTCGACTATGTTAACAATATCCCACCATGTTTCGAGGGTAGCAAGGGGTTTAATGGCATAAATCTCAGTCAAGGGATGACAAAAAGGAGTGTTGATGTTCTTAAATCCAACTATATGCTCCATCAACAGGTTACTCCTTCTGTGCATTGTGAAGTCTGCTTGTGTTGGATTGAGAAGTATTATAAAGACATCCCCATTATACAAGCAAGGATTAAAGAACTCCCAAACAACAATGAATGTCTCTTAAAATAAAATCGTGACCTCAGGGAAAATCAACAGAGACAAGCCAAGCGTCTCAAAAAGACGAGAAACATCATGATCAAGAATGTTGACAGTGTGACGGCCATAATAAATTCCAATATATCTTGATCTTTGTTTAGATTGTTTTTAGTTAAATGGTGAGACAATTTTTATTACAACCATGATATTTTTGAAAATCAAATTGTTTAAATTTGCATTTTTGTTACTATTATAAGAATGGCTACAAAATCGTGAGATTCTGTAGCCATGTTATTTTTCATATAAAATTTAGAAATTGTTTGTTAATAAAATATTTAACTTGTTCCTATTTTCATTTTTCAGGTCATGGTATATCTGATGTTGATCTCATGGGAGGTAACATGCTCGATCTAGTTGATTAGTTATCTCCTTTTATTTATTTTGGTAAATAGGGAAAACTTTCATAAATTTTTGAAGATACAATTTGATCATGGGTGGCTATGGACCCCCATATTTGTAATGTTTTGATCTTATCCTCAGAAATAGGGAGAGCAGATTGCCCAAAAACCCTTTAAAACCATGCATTTTGTAATTGAATGGCATCTTGGCCTAGAGAAGAAGATGGATGAATGATTCCAAGACTAAATGAAATAGCACATAGCATTTTGGATTTAGCCTTTTGTGAATTGTGTTTTCATTCATGTTTTGTTAATCCTGGTATATTGATAGGTCTAGTAGTTTTAGACTCAATGATCTATTATTTTTGGGATACTTATGTTATAAATATCATCTATAATTTGTTGCTCTAGATATTAACACTGTGATCATATCTTCAATTCAAATGATAGGATTTTTCTTTGATTTTTAGTTGAATGATGAAATGCAATATGTTACACTTAGATTTGTCTTGTTGTAATTATTTGCGATCATAAGATCATAGGGTTCAATTTGTGTTCCTTTCTCTTTCATTAAACCTCAGCCGCCAATACTTTTATGAATTTATTCAAAATAGTCGTAGTATAAATTCTATTGCAGATTTATCTCGTAGGTGTGGCAATTGGATGTTGTTCATTCATACAGAGGCTTGGACACATCTCATGAACTAACAATAAGTTAGCTTCTTTGTGTTTCTAATTTATGTCGTTTATATATTAGTGAAACCAGAACGTTTAGATTAGCTTTTGACTATCTACACATCTGTGTTTCATAGTTTATTCAATTGAAGATTAGTTAGATTTATAAAAGAAAACATAAAATATTTGAATGTGCTTTCTTTATCTGCTTCTCAAAAGCAATTATTTTCACATCGATTTCATGAGCTTCTAGTAAAACTTACAACCTGTAAATGTTGTTCATAAATGGGATTTCTTACGTTTTCTTGTTTTGTCTAAGAACATTTATAACAGTTATATCAAAGTATGTATATATATTATAGATTTTTAGCATTAGTTTAGTTATTCCTTTCTTTTCGTTTTCTTTTTTAGGTATTTAGATTGGCTAACGGAACCATTAAACCTGTCAGAATGAGTTACACTAAACGGATTGGGTTACTTAGACAACCACGGACCGGTCTCATTCTTCCAGTTAACAGACGGTCAATTTCGCCCGCCAACAAGTCAGTTGTCGAAGAATTACTTATGCGCGCTATTCGGCTGGAAATTTTTTGTGGTACAAATTGAGAAATATAGAGCAGAACGAGGAGCACATATATTCGAAGGTTGTCTTGGTATCTGAAGCAAGAACAACTTTCTATTGTCAAGATCTACCAGGAAAATAGGGAACTGAGATGATAGTTGGCAGTGAAGACCCTTGAAGTGTCAGCATCAAAAGGTCGTGAGGGAAACATGATGTGGCTCAAGAGACAACTTAGATATGCACAATATACAATCGTAAAACTGCACGAAACACAGAGGTTGTCAGAAGAAAGGAATGTGAAGCATTTCAAAGAATGTGATGTGGTCGAGGAGAAAGTCCATGCAACTCTTTCTAGCATGCAGAAGAAACATGATTAACTGAGTTCATTCTTGTATTCTCAAATGTGGTGCGGATATTGATGGTTTTTAAGGAGGCATTTCCCTTATAAATTTTTTTCATTTTGATAACGACCATGCCAATCCGTAGTCACTCTGTTATTGGATAAATCCGTAGGAACAAGTTAGCTATTTTATTAACAAGTGTTCCTGTAGGGCTTATACAGTGTTCGCACCCTAGCTATAGTGAAACCTGCGAGAATGGGTCATTCTTTCACCCTGCCTATATAGAAACCTGCGAACTTCCCTTTTTATAAGGTTTTTACATAGGAAAAAGCAACTTCTTTTCTCAAGAGAAGTTCTTCTCCCTTCTCTCTTTAGGAACTCAGGCCACTGACCCCTCTAAAGGAAACAGATAGGTTTACATCATTAACGATCATAGGGATGACGAAAATAATGTGTAACAGAGAGCCCCCCAAAGTATGAAGTTAGAATAGAGTGATAGATGAAATACTTTGTCGAGTGTGTGTAGGGAACAAGGAACAGTTAGTTGGAAACCTGCCAACAAACAAGGAAATAGAATACAATAATATATCATCACTAAGGTAGGCATTCCCATAC
>SNQJ01S0166960.1:27583-41507 GCA_010110895.2 Picea sitchensis | reverse complement strand
GAAAGAAATCAAGGATGTTATAGTGGATGGCGAGAGTTTGACAGAATACTCGATCGTTCATATATCTTGTCGAGGGAAGGAATTGACACATCACTCTCCCCATGGTGAAAACTTGTTGGTAACCGAATCCTCATGGAAAAATAAAATCATTTATGATGCAACCAAATACAGTTTTTTTATATTATTGGAAAGGCATCATGAGAAATATCATTTAATGTAGAACAATCAGTTTCCTAAATTCTAGGGATAGTAGCTAGAGAGCAGGGTAGCCCAAGTGATTCTCTCACCTATATATTTTATCTTTTCAATGTAAGTTGGGTTGGTTGGCAAACTACTGTAGACAGAGACTATTAAATGTAGTTTGAGCTTGGTCAAAATCTAATGCAAAAGTCCTGAATATTTGATGAAAAGATTCTAATTGTAGCAGTTGGATGCATTTTTTCCTTTATTTACATACGTACTTCCTCTATTCTTTGTTCATATCTATTTCTTTCTAAATAGGAACGTAATTTCGAACCTGGCATTCGTTGCCCAACACCCTGGGATTCACACCATTTAGACAAACCATTTTCATCTAATTTAACTCTGAATTCATCCTCAGTAGTGCTATGAGTTTCTTCTTGTGTTTTTCCCCCTAGCCATACACAACAATTTTAAATTGAAGATTGTTGCTTGCTTAGCCTTTATCCTCTCAAGTTTAGTCACTGATTCATTTTTGTTCTATCGTTTTCTTGAATCGACTCCATAGCCCAAGGTCTTACATTCTTTCGCCAATGGAACCATATCTTATTATTCAAAGGTTTTAAATATATACAATATCTTAAATCCATATATTGCACTAAGACAGTGTCTCCCAAGAGAGCCCTCTACAGGTCTGAAAGGCTAGTTTTGGGTCTCAAAGTTGGTTTGTAGGTTTCCTCTATCATTCGTTTCTCAGCCAAATGAAGTTTATAGAGTGCTAACATTCTGGCATCGTTTTCAGGGATGAAATTTAATAAAGTTTCCTTGGGAGAATGACTAATGTTATAGTTTTGACCCCTGAGGTTAATAGAGGGACAAACATCTATATATTGGATGAAACATTTTACCCTGGAGAATCCTGTCCAATAGATCAATAGTGCAAAGGAGCATGGTTCGGGAACCCTATCTCTAAAGATGATCTATAACAGAGAAAATCCTGACCCAAATCCTTTAGAGCTTGTGTACAACCCCAAGAAACTTCTATGAAAGACTAGGGAGCAAGAGAGAGAGACCCATTCTATTACCTAGAAAGAAGCATGTTCCTACCCAAAGATGATGTGCAAAGCATCAACAACCTTCATTTTGATGCCATGTTTTAGCAAACCTTGTTCAAGTCTAAGTCAGAGATCAATTTTGATGATATAGTCTTCGACTAGAAGAGGTTTCAAGCTTTGATACCTAAGAACATCCCCCAAATACCTAACCCTCCTAGAGCCATGGATGCCAAATTCACCCCCCTCATTCTTCCATCCCAACTACACGATTTTCCCCAAAATTACAACCAGAGGATCAAGATCTACGATGCCAAAGGGAAAGTTTCAGCCCAAAAGCATCTAGATTGGTTCAATGATTTCGTTGACCTAGAGGAGGTAGACTATGTAGACACTAAAATAATATTGTTCGTATAGAGTCTTTCGGGGGAGATGAGGAAGTGGTCCAAATCCCTCCCAACAACAAGCATTCAAGACTTCGCTACATTTGAAAGTTCTTTCATCACTGTATGGGGAGACAAAAAGAAACCTTTACAGTTGTTGATGCAGTACAATAACATGAAGAGGGTGCCAGAGGAGACGGTGCAAGAATTCTCATCCCGTTTCATGAGGGTATATAGCTAAATCCCTGTAGAGGTCCACCCACCCTCCAGGGATGCGCAACTGTGATACGTTGATTCCTTCGACAACGATTTCTCTTTTCTGTTGAGAGAAAAGAGATCAAAAACCCTAGACACCATGATGAACGATGCTATCAAAGTCAAAGTAAATCTAATGGTGTTGGGGAATATCAAACAAATATTCAACAGGGGTGGTAATAAACCCCAAGGGGATGCACAACCATCGACATCAAGGTCCTTAGATGAAAAATTCGACTTAGTGATGAAGACCATGGAGAAAATAATGGAAATAATGTTTGTGGGAAATAGACCTGCTTCCCGAGAACAACATGACCCCCAACCCAAAAATTAGAACCTCAAAAGGGGTCAAGTCCCTTAGATCAGACAAAGGAAGCAAAGAGAACAGGGTGACCAGCAGACAAGGCCTCCATTCCAAAACAATTACACGGATGAGGACTTCGATAAGATGTTTGAAAACCAAATGAATTGTTGTGATGACAAGAACCCATGTGTGTTTTCGAAAAAGGGAGAACATGATCAGTACATGAGAGAAAATGATGATATGATGCTTGCAGAGACAGATGACACATTGTCCTGGGAAATGTAAGATTTCAGGAAAGGTTGTCAAAATTCCATCATGCAATTTTAGAAGAAATATAACCTCAGGAGCAAGGAGACACCTACTAAACCTCAATAGACAAATACCATAAGGAAACCTCTGGTGGAAACCCCTTCTACAAGCCAACTGAAGCCAGACAACTCGACCAAGGATGCAACTGAAAAAGGGAACGTCAAAGGAGGAGGCCCCAAGGAAAAAACTGCCAACAAGTAAGGAAGCGTGTGGAAAAGAGGTAGAGAAGGTATGTCCCCCATTTAAATTTGAGCATGAAATGGACAAGATCAAAATTTCTATCCCTTTTAACAAACTTATCAGAAAGGGTGAATATTGGGAACAAATTATTAAAATGCTTAAAATAGGACAAACTCTCAATACTTTGAACGTCCAAGACGATCACCCTTCCATTTTTTTTGGTCCGTGCATAGAGGAGAAAAGTGATAGTGAGGATTATCCCTCATTCTATTTCATTCCTAAAGTCCATGACATGAACTTGCATAAATCCATGCTAGACACCAGCACGTCGCACAACCTCATGCCAAAGGTGATCATGGATGAGTTGGGTTTGGACATAACCAAGCCCTATAAGGACCTTTTTTCTTTTGATTCGAGGAAATTCAAGTGCTTGGGTATCATCAAAGACTTGGTCATGTCACTGGCCGAAATTTCTTTGAAGAACATGGTTATGGATGTGGTTGTGGTAGACATACCCCCTAAGTTTGGAATACCTCTATCCAGGTCGTGGGCTGCGAAGTTAAAGGGGACTCTGCAAATGGACATGTCATATGCCACCATTCCTATATTTGTCTAGGATAGATGATTATATAGAGAAGTGTTGCAGAAATACATGGTAATTAGTAAGATGCATCCAAATAACCATCCTATCTACCCCCTCGACACTGAGGTCAGTTCCTCCATATTCTATAATGACCTTAGTTTTGAACAACAAGAATCGACAATCGTCATGACCGTAAAAAATAAATCCGTGTGACGAGTAGCAGAGTGCACCGACCCAAGAAACCAGGCTGAGGATGAGATGTCAAACATGAGTTTCGATGGTGATGTCAAAAAATAAGGGGCAGGGATCGACGTATGGATAAGTCCGCCCAAGGTGGGCTCAAAAATCTGCTCGTAGAAGCCCACTTTCAACTGTACAAACAATAAGGCCAAGTATGAGGCATTGATTTTGGGCCTGACGGTTTTGAAAGAATTAGGCACAAAGAGGATAGCAGTGCACGGGGACTCCGAACTAGTTATAAACCAAGTGAAAGGCATATATCAATCCAAACACCTCAGGATGAGAGCGTACAAAAACCTAGTGTTGGACCTCCTCGAAGAATTCTCATAGTATAATCTATCAATGATCCTGAAGGGGTAGAATCAAATCACTGACGCATTGGCCACCTCGGCCTCGGTTTTCAAAATTCCTATCTTTCCCAACAAAAAATATGATATTGAAGTCAAAGACAGGTCGTCAGTGCCTGATAATATCAAATATTGCCAAGTGTTTGAGGACAACAAACAGGTAGAGAGATTCCTCCTAATGAGTGATGAGATCACTAACATAAACATTGATGACAAGTGTTGATGTGATGAACATGGGAGCGTAGATGCATGCAGTGATGATGACCTTTTCTAGAAAAAGATAGCGGGAAGGGACATAGTACAACCGAAAAATAACATCATCCCAAAGGGTCTAGTCTCGTTGGAAAATTTGTTTGACAAACAATATGTGGATATAAATCCAAATATCACTGCAAAAAATGAGGATGTCGAAGCCTGCAACATTGAGGGTCAGGAGAACCCGAAAATAATTAAATTATCGAAAACGCCCAGTCCAATGATAAAACAATACTACATCATGCTCATGAAGGATTTCCCTGATGTTTTCACTTGGATTTATGACTACTTTAAGGTGCATGAAACTAAAGTGATTCAACAAGTCATCCCTCTCAAACAAGAACAAAGGTGTTTCAAACAGAAGCTGAGACAGATAAATCCCGTGTTGTTGTCGTTGATCTAAAAGGAGGTAAAGAAACTCTTTGAAGCTAAAATTATCATTTCTTTAAGGTTTTCAAAGTGGGTTGTTAGGGACCTAACCTCTCACGTAGGTAGAATAATATATTATGATGTAATAAAGTTCAATATTAATAATTCCTAGCAATAAGGAAGAATAAGTCGAATGTAAGAAGACCTAATAGAAGCTTCCGCTTCTAGAAGGATCTTCCTCTAGATGGTTCTTTTGATAGACATATTTAGTATAAATAGGAGTCGAGGGTATGAGAACTATTGTCTGGGATATTATTTTAATATAGCTCTCCTTGAATGGAGGTTTACCCCTCGAAGAGACAAGTGAACATTGCTCTCAGTAATCCAAGTGCTCTTTCTAGTGTTATTTTGTTATTATTTCTATATTATTGTGGTGTTGTTCTGGTTATATTGTTGTTCATCTGCCATTTCTAGCATTTTATTTTTGTTCTGCATACTTTTTGTATATGGAATATTACAAGTGGTATCAGAGCGCTTTCCTCGGCAGAAAATTGTGGGTATTTTTTTTTCAAGGTAGAGACGTATTCCAACGTCTTTAAGCTACAAAGATCTTTCATTACACGCATAAACCCACAGTTGAAGGATTCATACACACAAAAAATACAAGTGCTACTTAAGCACACATCTATTGGCCACCTTGTAACCCATGTTGGTACTCCTTCAAGTGGTAGTGCATCAGACAACACCTATATACGAATCAACCTAGATTTCCTGAAGCCCTCTTTAGATAAACCTATCGACTGCCTGAGTGATATAGTGTCACCGAGAACAACACTCGGGAAGATACTCTCTAGTACCTGGGTAGTTGGGTAGTACGACTAAGGGCATGGTCTAGCCTCTTTAGTTGGTGCTCTGAGATATTGGGCTGAGTACTACTGTTTGACCCCACACATATATCAAATAGCCATAGCACAGGGAAAACCCTTGTCTGTACAACCCTTGGGGACTGAAACAAAAAATAAAACAAACAGGATCTATTGCTACACAACTATGTTCGAGTTTCCAAATTACTACACATTTCTTCCTGGTTAAGAATTTGGGAATTTCATCACTGTAGTATTCTTTAGACTAGAGTATAACTTTGGAGGTTAAAAAAAAAAGACGAGTCTAGAAATTTTTGCACCATTATTTGAGACCTATTCTATTGGATTTATCGCTTCTCCTTTATCACATTCATACCTATCATTTTTTAGAAAAAAATTGAACCCACCTACCCCTCTTTGGTTCCCTCGTCATCATGGCCCATACCCATAGCCAAGACTTGGAAAATCACTTCAATACATTTCAATCTAATTTCACAGAGACCCAAAAATAAGTGAGACAAATCATTTCTGATATTGCCACCATCAATAAAATCATGCATTCCTCCATCCTCGCCTCAATTGCAGAACTCAAAGAAGATCTCAAACAAGACATGACTACCCAGCTCAGGGATGATTTTAAGGATGGAAATTTATTTTAAAATGTAGAAACCTTGGTGAATCTTACTAATCCTTCATATGTAAACTATAGATGTTTGGAGATATTTTTGTAAAAATATTCAAACTTCTAATTATTTTATATACTTTTTATAAAATTTTGGCGATTTTTAACGTAAAATAATTTTATCCTATAGAATTTGGGTGAATCATTTTTAAAATAGCAAATCTCATTTTTGGAAAAACCATGGAAAATTAGCCCATGAATGAAATTTATCCCTTAAAATCATCCATGACCCGTCTTGAATCTGTCGCTTCGATGATCTGCACCAAGCTGCATATCCCTACAAATCCCCCTTTATCCGACCCACCTTTTCATACTAAAGCTAAAAATTCCTCTCGTTCCCATAATTTTCAGCCCCATCACTTTCAGCATGACCTACGCCTTCTGCGGGTGGATGTGACCAAATTTTATGGCTCGGATCCCACTGGTTGGGTAACTCAAATGGAACATTATTTCTCTTTGTACGACATTACAGATGACTTGGACAAACTCTGGTATGGTGTTCTCCATATAGATCAAGAATGTTGGCAATGGTGGAAATGGAGAAAAACTTCTCGTCAAGGGTATGTTGCTTGGAAACACTTTTTGGCAGAGATTTATGAATGCTTTGACACCGAAACCAACCATTTAGGATGTTTGACAAAGTTGAAACAATCTAGCATAGTGGAAGACTTTATAACTTCTTTTGAGCGACTACTTTTTAATACAGAGGGCATGTCTAATTATTTTTTTCGAGAATGTTTTATCAGTGGCCTCAAGGATGAGATTCGTGCCCATGTCCTCATGGCTTAGCCTCAGAGTTGGGTGGAGGATAATAAATGAGATAAGGAAGCATAACATGTTGTCTCTTCTCAAAACCAGAAACCTATCTTTATTCCTCGCACTAAACCAATAAATCCCACTCCTCCTTATACTCTACTAAAGATCCAAAAATTGACCAAGGACGAAATGGATGAATGCCAACTCAAAGGCCTTTGTTATAATTGTGATGACAAATATTTTCTGGGACACAAGTGTAAGGAAAACAATATTTTTATGGCCATCTCGGAGGATGTTTCTGAAGAGGATGTTGAAGCTCCCCTTGTGTCTGAGTCACATGAACCCACTGACATTACCTCTCCCTCATACCCTCTAGAAGTAGAACAAGTCATTTCCTTAAATTCTCTCACAAGCTTCTCTACTCTCCAAACCCTTAAACTAATTGGCTACATCAAGCATAGGAAGGTCATCATTCTTGTTGATAGTGGAAGCACCCATAATTTTATTCATCACCACATTTCTCAAGAAACTAATTGCTATATCTGTGTAGTCAATAATTTCTAAATCATTATTTCCAATGGCGGGTCCATGAAATGTGGAGGGCGTTGTGAAAATATGCATCTCCAAATTGGTGACTACCACCTGAAATATCATATGTTTGTTATCTGCATGGGCGGTTGTGACATTTTTTTGGGTGCAGAATGGCTAAGGACTTTGGGTTCCATTCTCATGGATTTTAGGTAATTAACCATGCAATTCGACCAGGAAGGACAACAATATAAGTTCCAATGCATCATCGTCGGTTCCCTTGAGATAATTAGCTCCCATCGCATAGAAAATATTCTCAAAAAAGGTCATTCAGGTGTTATTTCTCAAATCCATGCCATACAAGCAATTGAGACACCCTCTTTGTTGTAGGACCTCCAATCCATCCTCTCTAAACATCAAGGAGTTTTTTCCACTCCCCGTGTACTCCCTCATTCCCATGGTGTTCATGATCATTCCATTCCCCTTGTCCTAGGAAGCCTTCCTCCCAATATCCATCCCTATCATCACCCCTTTTCATAAAAAAATGAAATTGAGAAAATGGTTTAAGAAATACTTAACATAGGTGTTATCTGCCCTAGTACGATCCCATACTCTTCTTCAGTGATCATGGTCATGAAGAAAGAAGGCTCTCGGCCCATGTGTCCTGATTTCCATGCCCTAAAAAAACTCACAATTAAAGACAAATTTCCCATTCCTATCATTGATGACCTCATGGATGAATTGAGTGGCACCCAGTTCTTTACTAAACTTGATCTTCATTCCATCTACCACAAAATCCGTATGAAAGAGGAAGACATTCCTAATACTTCCTTTATAACTCATGAGGTCCACTATAATTTTTTGGTCATGCCCTTTGGTTTGTGTAATTCTCCCTCCACTTTCCAAATCCTCATGAATCATGTCTTATATCCTTTTMTCTGTCATTTTATCTTAGTTTTCTTTGATGATATTACCATCTATAACAAAACTTGGATAGACCATCTTGCTCATGTGGGTCGAGTTCTCCATCTACTCTCTCAACACCAAATTTTCTTGAAACAATCTAAATCTTATTTTGGAGCCTCAAAAGTCGAGTACTTGGGTCATCTTGTTGTAAAGCACGACATCAGGGTGGATCCTAAATAGATTGAAGCTATGCAATATTGTCCTCACCCAAAGACTCTCAAAATATTGCATGGATTTCTGGGCTTAACAGGTTATTATCACAAGTTTGTTAAGAATTATGGAAAGATTGCAGCCCCTCTCACTGCACTCCTTAAAATGAATTATTTCACCTGGACTCCAGCAGTTGCTCAGGATTTTCAAACCTTGAAGATGGTCATGTGCACCACTCCATTCCTGGCACTTCCTGATTTCAAAAAGAGCTTTGTCCTGGAATGTGATGCTTCATGGAAAGGAATTGGCAATGTCCTTATGCAAGAGGGTCGGCCTTTGGTCTTTACCAGTAGACAATTGTCTGAATGAAATTTGGGAAAATCAATCTATGAAAAGGAAATGTTGGTTATTATGCATGTCATTGATATTTGGTTCCCTTATTTTTTGGGGCAACACTTCCACATTAAGAAAGATCATAAAATCCTCAAGTATTTTCTGGAACAATGCATCTCCTCTCCAGAGAAACAATAATGGGTGAATAATCTCTTTGGATATGATTATGATATTATTTAAAATAAGGAAAAAGACAATGTGGTTGAGGATGCACTTTCCCGAAAATATGAATATGAAGGGTCCCTTTTTTATCTTTCCTTAATTGTACCAGATTGGATCCAAGTCGTTCTCCAGGAATGGCTACATGATCCCAAAAATTCACATCTAATACAAAAACTGTAGTCCAATTATCCAGTTTCCCCAGGTTACTCTTGGCTCCATGATGAGCTTCGATACAAAGTCCATTTGTATTTAAGTAAACAGTCAAAACTTAAATCCATGATACCTTCTGAGCTCCATGCTACACCCACAACTGGGCACTCAGGGCTTACCAAAACCTATAATAGGTTCAAGCGTTGTTTCTTCTGGGATGGTATGAAATAGGACATTCGTAATTTTTTGGTTGAATGTGATGTGTGACAACACAACAAGGGTGAAATAGTAAAATATCCTGGCACACTCCAACCGCTTTCGATTCCACCTTGTATTTGGTGAGTTATCTCTTTGGATTTTATTGTAGGCTTACCTAAATCGGGAAATAGATCATTCATCATGGTAGTCGTTGATTTCATTTCGAAGATGCTCATTTCTGTGCTCTTCTACACCCATTTACAATAGCCACTGTGGTTCAACTTTTCATGGAATAGATCTTCAAGGTTCATGTCATGCCGCATTATATTGTTTCTAATCGTGACCCAACTTTCACCAACAATTTTTGGCAAGAACTATTCAATCTACAAGGGACCCAATTTCATCTCAACACAACTTATCATCCCTGGACTAATGGTTAAACTAAAGTTGTCAATAAGTGTTTGGAAACATATTTGAGGTTTTTTTCATTAGAAAATAAAAATCAGTGGGCTCAATGGTTACCAGTAGTTGAATGGGGGTACAACACTTCATACCATACAACTACCCACATGACTCCTTTTGAAGCAACATATGGACACAATCCACCTTCAGTTCTCTCATATTTACTGGATGTCTCAAAGGTATGGTCAGTTGAACAAACGCTTACAGTTCGACAGGCTATTCTACATACCCTCAAATATAATTTGGTCATGGCCCAGAATCACATGAAGTGACAAGCATATCAAGGTTTCTATGAATGTCAATTTGTAGAAGGGGGTTAGGTGTTTCTTTGATTGCAACATTACAAGAAAAATTCCATCAAGGCTGACCATTGTCAGAAATTGGTGCCCAAATCTTATGGTCCTTATACCATTCTCAAGCATGTGGGATAGGTGGCCTATCAGTTAGCTTTTCCCAGTCATTCTAACCTACATATTGTTTTTCATGTTTCATGTGTAAAGAAGGTGATTGGAACTAAGTGCCAAACTCAAACCAACCTTCCTGTGTTGGACGAAGAAGGATCCATTTGGATACAACCAAAAGTAGTTTTGGACCAACATGAGAATCGCCGACATCAGTGAACCATCAACGAAGTGTTAGTCCAATGGAAATATACAACCCCAACATATGTCACTTGGGAACCAGCTACCATTCTGCAACAATTTCCACATCTCAAGCCTTGAGGAAAAGGTTTTTTTTTAAGGGGGAGGACATGTTAGGGACCTAACTCCTCATGTAGGTAGAATAATATATTCTGATGTAATAAAGTTCTTTATTAATAAGGCCTAGAAATAAGGAAGAATAAGTCGAATGTAAGAAGACCTAATAAAATCTTTCGCTTCTAGAAGGATCTTCCTCTAGATGGTTCTTTTGATAGACATATTTAATATAAATAGGATTCGAGGGTCTAAGAACTATTGTCTGGGATATTATTGTAATAGAGATCTTCTTGACTGGAGGTTTCCCCCTTGAAGAGGCAAGTTAACATTTCTCTCAATAATCAAAGTGATATTTCCGGTGTTATTTTGTTATCATTTCCTGATTATTGTGGTGTTGTTATGGCTATATTGTGGTTCATCTTCCATTTATAGAATTTTATATATGTTATACATACATTTTATATCTGGAATATTACATGGGTGGACAATTTGGTACCTGTAATAAAAAAGAGTGGTGAAATAAGATTGTGTGTGGATTTTCAAAACATAAACAAAGTGTGCCTCAAGGACCACTACCCACTCCCTAAAATTGACTATATTCTGCAAAAGGTAGTGGGGTCCCAAAATATTTCCATGATGGATGGTTTTTTAGGTTATAATCAGATCAAGGTCGACCTAGATGACAGGGAAAAGATGACTTTCATGACACCATGGGGGATGTTCATGTATGCCAATATTCCCTTCGTTTTGATGAACGTCAGGAATACCTTACAAAGTTCAATGGACATAGAATTTTTTGACAAAAAGGACAAGATTATTGTGATCTATCTGGCTGAAATCACAGTATACTCTGACTCCAATGAGCAACACCTTGGGCATCTGAAGAAATTTTTCCAGAAGTGCAGGAAAATCGGCATATCGTTAAATCCGAAAAAATCACATTTCAGTATGCAAGAAGGGAAGTTGTTGGGGCAAATTATCTAGAAAGAGGGAAATAAAATATACCCCAATAGGGTTGAAGCAATCCTAAAAATAATCACTTCACACAGTAATAAGGAAGTGCAATCCTTCCTGGGAAAAGTAAACTTATTGAGAATATTCATCCCGAACCTAGAAAAAATTATAAAACATATCACCTGCATGCTCAAAAAGGGGAATGAGATCAAGTGGAACCTGAAATCCAGGAAATAATTTGAATATATAATGGTAGTGCTAACTAAAGCTAACGTGCTGGCCAACCCAGACTTCACGAAAGACTTCATATTGTTCTCGTTCACCTCAGAGCATACAATTATCGATGTGATGTTACGGAGAGACGATCAGAAATTTGAGAATCATGTATTCTATTTTAGAAGGATKCTTAGGGATTCTCCACTAAGGTATGACATTATGGATAAACAAGCATATGCCTTAGTAAAGGCACTAAAGGAGTTCATAATGTACATATTACACTCCCACGTTATCTCTTACATACCTAGAAACTCATTCAAGGATATCCTGACTCAACCTAACCTTGAGGAAAGGAGAGGTAAGTGGATAGAGGCCATGATGGAATATGACCTCTAAATTAAGCCTACGAAACTAATTAGGGGTCGGGGCCTTGCAAATTTGATTGTACAGTTAGACTGTGATGCTGTGGGAATAAAATTCATCGTTGATTTGTTAGAGAATCCTCAGGGAGAAACAACTGCGCAGGTGTCTCAAGAGTTCGTCGATTTATCGTGGTATACAAACATCATCTACGTACTAAGGAATCTTCCAACCCTTCTGAGTTTAAGAAAGACCAAGGATAGATTTTTAAATCTCAAATAAGTTAAGTTCTACATCTTGGATAGTTCATTATACTAGAAAGATCCCGGAGGGATATTACTAAGTTGTTTGTTGGAAAATGACGCGAAGCGAGCTATCGAAGAATTTCACAAAGGCGACTGCGGGGGACACCACTAATAGAAAACCATCGTGCACAAAATCCTAAGAGAAATTCAATATTTGCCTACCATCTTCGCAGACGTATACAAAGACATTTCCAATTTCCACGAGTGTGATATTTTCGATGGAAGAAGAAAGTTGTAGCCCCTGCCACTAAAGACGATCTCAGTTGAAGCACCTTTAATGCAGTGGGGTTTGGATTTTATAGGCTAAATAAATCTTCCATCCTCAGCTCAGCAAAGATGGATACTCACGACCATAGATTACTTCAAGAAATGGATAGAAGAAATCCCCACGAAGTAGGCTACTGATGCAGTCATCATCCAATTTTTGGAGACAAACATCCTATCGATATTTGGATGCCCTATCAAGATCATAATAGATAACATGGTTGCATTCAAGTCCAAGAAGATGGATAATTTTTGTCAGGATTACAATATAACCTTGGGGAATTCTACAATGTACTACCCAGAAGGAAATGGGTTATCAGAATCATCGAATAAAAGCCTAAACAAGATCATCAAAAGACTCTTGCAAGACAACAAGAAGGCCTGGCGTAAAAATCATATTTATGCATTGTGGGAGGACAAGGCTACCACCAATAATTTCAAATCAACTTCACAATTATATATTTTATATGACGCAGATGCAATTTTTCCCACCTCATTGGGGTTGCCCATCAGAAATTTGCTACACGAATAGGAGGCCGAGCCAGATGACACACAGAGGAGAATAAATCAGCTAGTTCACACATAGCAGATGAGGGAACATGTATACAATTGATCACAACTCCACCAGAAGAGGATGAAGAAAATATTTGACAAGCACTCTAAGAAAGAGGAGTTTCAGTTGGGGGATCCAGTGCTGAAATGGGATGTGAGGAATGAAGATAAAGGAAAGCACGAAAAATTAGTAGTGGAGGCTTTTGTAAGGTTTATGGTAGGTCACAGGTTCAACCCCTAGCAATTACCATATAATTTTGATACACATAAACGATAATTGGCCAATGGAAGGCTGCCACATGGTAGCCTCTCATTGGGATATCATTACCACTTGTCAACCTGTGATTTTTCCAAATAGCCTGTACGATTTTCTTAGTCACTTTTCTAGTCAGCATATGGTCATGCCACGTGTCACCCTTTTGGACCTCTTTGACTTTGTCCTTTTTACTTTTTCCTTAGTTTGACTTGAACTTTGACCATCCATAACTTTTTCATATGAACTCCATTTGAGGTGATTTTTACATCGTTGGAAAGATATTGTCAATCTCTACGCATCAATGGAATTTTATAGAGCATTTTGGATGGTTTAAATTCAAGAATTTGTTAATCCTTTTGGACCTCTATGAGCATTTTGGATCCTCCTAGACCTTTTTGAGCATTACAAGATTCTTCTAGATCATTTGGATTCTAAGGAATCATTAAAGGGTTTGGAGTAACCTTCCTTCTTTATCTTTGCATACACCTTTCCATTTCCTTTTTTCTTGGACTTTGAATTGGAAGTGTTTCTTCTTTCATGAACATTAAGTGC
>SNQJ01S0166959.1:0-20927 GCA_010110895.2 Picea sitchensis | reverse complement strand
AAAATATCACACATAATAATACAGATGGTAAAATAACCAACACATTTTGTCTCATTGAATTTGTATCTTTTATGAAGAAGTTATGATGTTTTTACCCGAAACACCTATTTTTGACTAGTTTCAGGACTAGCCACAAACCCTATTTTCCACATAGTGTAACTCCCAAAATACAACGACCCACAAGATGAATTTTTTACCACATATACTTGGGTATGTTTTCTAAATGGAATAACAATTTCATGGTTAGAATCATTATATAAAAATTTTTATAGAGAAAATGGTGAGATGACCTGTAAATAACATACCTTAGAAAGCACCATCAAAAGAATTTATCCTTCCTTGCATTTCGGCCTTCTTTTCTTCACCTTCCCTCATAAATTCCTCTTAGATATCCTTGGTTACCTCAGAGACCTCTAGATATTCAATATTCTCAAGTGTGATTAAAATGAGAAAGCCTTGCCTCTTATCTATACTCTCCAAGTAGTTTAAAAACATCTTCTAGGTCACTTGGACCACTTTCTTTATTTTAGGGTTAACCCACTTCTAATTTCTCCATTCAATTTATTATTGAAATAATTTATTTTGTATTCACTTTGAATTATAATACACTCATCGCTTCACTTTATTATTTACCTTTTAAAATCTCTTAAACCACTTTGACTACTTTGACCTTTTGGGTATTGAAATAATTTATTTGTATCCACTTTGAATTATAATACACCTATCAAGCTTCACTTTATTATTTACCTTTTAAAATCTCTTAAAACCACTTTGACTACTTTGACCTTTGGGGTTTCTAGATGACATATGAGGGTCCTCCTGAACTTCGTAAGGCCATAACTCTCAAACCATGAATAGTTATGTGAAATTCCACCCACTCACCAGAAATGGAATGAGATGTACTATCCATATATGAATAGTATTACCTTCAAATAAATAAAAATCACCATTATCTATCAAACAAACTTGGTTCCATTACCCAAACCTGGGTGTTCTCCACCACATGATCATAAATCTCTAACCGTGAGGAGTTATGACGTTACACAATGGAAATGGTGATGACAAGAACTATTATCTGGATTCAGGATAGTTTCCTGAAAATGCATTTGTCATTTCATCTCATTATTCCATAATTAAGAATGGGTTCTCTTACTCCGCAAAGTGCTCCTCTCCTGATGAGGGCTTTCACCATAAGGGGATCCACTTTGGATTTCTATCCATATTTACTTCTTATCAACATGAGACAAAACAATAATGAGTCATATTTAGCACGCAACACCTATCCATTACCCAAACCTTTGTGTTATGGGTTTTTCTTCAAGGGTTGAGCACTCAAATTGACAACCAACCTTAATCAACACCCGCTTCTAGCAGGCATGTTCAATAATTTCAACAGGTTTACTTGTACTCCTGATACTTCCTTTTTATTAAATTACTCAAAAAATACTTATAATGATGCATATTGTTCATTGATAGTTTTTAGAGTATAAGGAAGGTGGTATGAGAGTGTTTCTTTAGAGTTAGGCACACACTCAATTGCTTTCAATTATCCCAAGGTTGAAATCATCCACATTAGCCTTAAATATCACCTATTCAATGTATAATGGAACATCTCGGACAATGACTAAGAGGTCCCTCTAGTTAATCCCATTAGGGTTCTCATGAAAGCCCTATTAAGGTTTTGTGGGTGGTCCACCACATGAGGTTTTCATCAATACCTCCCAAGATAAACTTATAAAGAGAAACTTGGATAATAACTTGTTAAATCAACTAGGTTAGTATTAAACAAAATGGTGTCACCACTTTTAAATGGATATTTCAATTATTAATCACTTTTTCAAAATGATGAGCTAATAAGACATGTGCACCCATTATCATATAGGGATAAATGTGAAAATATCTCCTTAAACGATAGCAAGGATGATTCATTTAGGGTGAGTGTAACAATGTAGGAGGAACATGTATATGCGTGTAAAGAACAGCTCAACAAAAGACTTCTAAATGATCCTTGATAGAAAGAACATGAAAAGATTGGCTCATGCCTCCAATTACCTGAAGTGAAACAATGTTAAGCACATGACAAAGATCATATCACTTTGGAAACATTAACATATTGGTAATTGGTATCAAAACATGTCTTTGTAGTACCAGAATAGATAGTACCAGAACAAGATTCTTCAGTATCGGAACAAGACAATATCGGAACAAGTTTCTGCAGTACTGGAACAGAAACAATATCAAAACAGGATTCTGCAGTACCGGAATAGATAGTACCGGAACATGACAGTAATCGAACATAACAATACCGGAACAAGATTATGATTTTGACTTGTTGATAGAAGCTGAAAAGAATATGAAGGTCCCAACAACCACTTTAGCTGGTTATGTCAGGTAAAGGGAGTTGAAAACATAAAGTGGCACACCTAAAACTAAACAAAAACCCTTGTGTCTCATTCTGAAGCAATCACTTTCAAATCAAGGCTTGGAGATGACCTTTATATCTCTCAGATGATTTTCTTAAGAATCTTCAAGTATCCACTTTAGGTTTCTATCTTTAAAATAAATAGTTTGCATGAAAGTGGGACCCTCAATATATGTAATTCAACCTACCTAAGAAATAAGAGATTCATCTTTATAAACTTGGATAAGAAACAAGTTAATACATCCCAAGATGATTAAATCTTTCATGTGTTCCTCTCTTCAAATTATATCTAAACTACACTTATATCACTTTTATTTTAAAGGGAATCTAGCCATGGGGCCTGCCTAGACAAAGTCATTATGAAGTCCTGGCCACTCATCCTATAATCATATTAGAATCATATCAATCCCTTTCTCATAATTATCCTATAATCATATTAGAATCATATCAATCCTTTTCTCATAATTATAGTCCACAACATATTGGATAAGACTCAATGTCAAATCACTAACAGATCTAATTTATTACTCATGACTCCACTTTTCCATCATAACTACTTTTCCATGGGTAAGAAGTGTGAAACAAAGGCCAGGAGGTTTTTATTGTATAATAGGTTACTTAAAAGATAATTTAAGGAGTTGAAGAAGGGTGGAACTTCAAGAATGCTTGATCAAGTGAGGAGTACCATCAATTTTGAAATTTTGAACATCATTGTTGCATGATGACATGCAATGGATATGCATCTATGTGGAAATGTTGAACCCTTACTTTTGTCACCCACTATTCTATCTCTTGTCTCCATCATGATTCAATTTTGCCTCATACATATGAACTATGTTTCTATTTTCCTCAAAAGACATGTATTTTAGACATTATTGTGTACATATGAGGTAACCTATGTTTAACTGATGATTTGCTGATGATTTGATTGGATATTTGATGTTTTAATCTCTCTAATGAATTTGAATGATCTAAGAAGACCTTATGACAACAACCCTATTCATCTAGTACCTATTTCATATTTCATCCAGTACTCAGCTTGTCCGATACCAATTCTCCACTCGCCCGGTACCAATGTTTTTCTCGTATGGTACCAGCATCAACAAGCGTTTGATACTAGATATAGTTCAAAATTTTGGAAAGATTCTGAAGGAAAACCACAGGACATGGTTTTGTATTGCATCATCGTTTACATGCTAAAACATGTGTATGGACCACCTAACTCACATACAGGTGTAATCCTAGCTCAGGGGGAATGACTATGCAAAAATTTGCAAAAATCTCAAACTACCAACTTATACTGATTGTAGATGACATTAGATATAGAAATTCTATGAAATGAGTTGTGTCTAGAATGTGGAAAATTGAGGCAAGACGAGAAATGTTTCCAAATTTCAATTGTTAGAATACATGGGTGGATCCCTAACCTCGACCGCCCAAATTGATGGAAAAATCCATATTTTGGGATTTATCCTAAAATTGTAAAAAAATGTTTTCTAAGTTTGGGGATTTGGCTTTTTCCATTCCATGGATATAAATAAGACCTCATAGGTCTCGAGGAAAGGGATATCTTGAATATACTATACCGAGAAACTCCAGTTTTGAATTATCAGATATCCGTCAATTGAAGCAATATGAAGTTCATCCTTTGAAATTCATGGATATGATTAAAGTGTGTGTTTTGTAATTTCCTAGAGCTACCTGTTAAAGCGACAAGGGCCCACCATCCTAACCAAAGTAAGTCTCCCTGTATTTGTTTGTGTATGGATTTGAGCTAGTTTGTGTGTGAGAGAGTAGAATAATTGTGTATTGTAAACAATTCAGAGTGAGTAATCTTTCCTAAGCACAACGTAGATTTCTGAATAGATATTTGTTGATTTTTTGGATCAGTGTGAATGAAAAAATATACATTAATCATAGTAGACGATTCTATTTTTGTTTTTCCGCCTTCGCAGATGATTATCTTAGTCAACAAAAAGTTGGTAGATGTTTAATTGTTATTAAGCAATTTTATTTTTCTGAATTTGAAGTCTTAGTAATTGTATTTCTCTCAGAGGGTCATTGTGAACAATTAGACTTAATCTCTCACCCTTCATGCATCAATAATGAAGTCTTTCAATCATATTGATTGTCTCCTATATTGAGGAAGGAAGTTTTGAATGGAATTGATTAGGTCATGATTGGTTTCTTTCCAAGAGAAAATAGAGTGAATTGTCAATTGTTATGTGAATTCAATTTCTACTGGAAGTCCTGTTCATCTCTTTATTTAATGAGCCTATAATGAACATACTTGCTATCTAAGCAAGAACCTTTTTCAACCAAGTGTTTTCTTGAGATTTTCACTATGAGTTTTATCTTGTAGTTTGAAGTTGTGTGAAGAATAGTGTTTAGATATTCCAAAAATAGAGTATTTTGTTATTGATTATTTCTTGATTAGGATATACTCATCAAACATAGATAAACCACTTTTTTTCATCACATATAGTGTAGTTTCAGTTCTTATTGATTACTTAATCCCGGGTTTATATTTATGTTTGGTAATATATTATACATATAATTTCACCAAAAAGACCCACACTCCTTCACCCCCACTCCACCCTCACCCTCGTGATGCTCTCAACCCACATTCCCTTACCCCTGCACCACATTCCCTCACTCCCAAACCTCATTAACTCCCCTTTCTTCCCATCTTTCTCCCATTCTTCTACGCTTAACCTTTTTTTCTCTCCTAATTTTTTTATTCCCCAACCACATCATGACACATGAGACCCTATTCACCCTATGAGACTATGACATGTGGCAACCAATTACACTATGAAATGTGGAATCATATTAGACTATGACACGTGGGATATTACTAGGTGTTGACTTGTTTCTAACTAGATTCTTATTGAGTGACAATTAGGCATTGATTAGGCATCGAAATTTCTATTAATTTATGAAATTTCCTAAGTCATGAAACCTATACCAAATTCTCCATAATATCCTTTCTTCCACATGAGGACTAAGGAAAAATTTTCATTGTAAAACCAAATTTATAATCTCCACAAGCATGTGGGATTTGGATTTAAAAGGGAGAATTTTAATGAAGGACTAGGATTGATTCATGAAATTGATGAACGACTATTGAGCAACGAACTTCTGAAGGTCATAAATCTAGATCCGGGTGTCTGTTTTGGAAAGGTATTACCCCTACTTGTAAAGGTAATTTGATGAGGAAGATGATGAATTAGGTTTTAATAGGTGAAATTGGTCTTAACTCTCTCATAAATGTAAATAACTGTCAACTATGTTTTCATGGTTTGTTGATAAATTTGTTTGGAACCTCAACTCTGGATCTTATAATTTGAGATCTAGAACTCCAAATTGCACCTAGGAGGAATCATTGGAAATATGAGATGATGACATTTCATATGGAAAGTTTTCCATTGTCAAAGATAAAATATATTTTCATAAAATTAAAACATTCCATTTTTGTTAAAGGCACAACTTGAAAACTTGAAAATAAAGTTTGTTAAATAAACTTTATTAAATGAATAAGTGGGTCCTACTTGGAGGAATGAATTTCAATGACATAAAGTCATAAATGAGAATTCAATCAAGGATTAATTAAAAATTATTTACTCCAAAAAGGAATCATGAAAAGTTCTGTTACAAACCCTAGCTACTTCAAGAACATTGAGAGAAAAATTTTAAAGGGCAAGAGAAGGCACCATCAAAGGGTTGACAATCATAATTTTCTACATTGGTGAAGAGTTTGAAAGAAGCAAAGCTCTATATTTCTAAGATTCTATGAAATTTCCTACCAAAAAATTTCCTCTCTACATGTTCTTCTTTCTATTTCTTTCCATCAAATTTTCCATGAATGTACTGAGATCAAGAAGATTTGGGTCTGAGCAGTTCTTTCTTTATAAATATTCTATCATCTTGTAAAATTTCATTTCCAAAGGAGCATAATATATGCTTGTAAGAAGTAAATTCAATTCATTTCAGTTCATGTAACTGTTACTAGACCTTGTTTAAACTATTTTAGTTCTCTTGTTCCATACATTATCGAACTTGTCAAATTGGGATATTTTTATAAATTCCTCCTGAAAAGAACTATTTATGGGTATTACATTATTGATTTCTCAGAGTTGAGTTGAAAGCATGTTATTTCAAATGCATTTATCAAAATATTTTTGAGTAATAATGAATTTATCATTTAAATTTATTTGAAGACCTTTCATTTCTTCATATTGCAAAAGTCATAGAATATTCCAAGTTCAATTTATATTACAAGAAATAAAGAATGTTAATTGAAGGGAGACTCTAAAACCTTATAGACACAAATATCCATTGGACAGACTTTATCTTTTTTTTCTTTAAATGATCTCATGTATATTTGTATAACTGTATATATAAGGGTTTTACATTTGTATATACAACCTTTCTTGGAAGATATTTAGGGGCTTTATCTTTAGCATTCACCTTTTACATTTATTGTAGAACCATACAAAGAATATTCCAACATTTCAAACAAAGACGGAGAGTGCAATCACCACCTCTATAAAATGAAGGGGGATTCATATCATATTGAGTTTGTTGTTTGGATCTTAACTAATATGAACATCAACACTCAATTCCATCTCACAACCTGATGACCTATTTAGGCATGGGATTATAGAACCAACCATGCTAACCATGTGTCATTCTAGGTTCGATTTCTTTTGAGGATCTATTGATAAGTCCTGAGTACAGATGATATCATAAAGAGTGCATGACTAAGAATAAATCAAATCCAAGTGTTGGGATCACATGATGGCCTTCTCTTCATTATCCACCCCTACCATATAAACATCCTTGACAATGTATGGTAAGAGATATTTCGTGAACCACTCCATTAATAGTTGGACCAAAATATTGGTCTTGATCATCCTACGTCTTTGCCTCCACTGATGTATATGATTAGAAATGTGAGTGGAAATATCTTGAAAAAATGATGTCAAGAGATATGTTCCTATATTGTACCATATGGACAATTGATAATGTGTAAGGAACGCCATCCCCAAGTCATTAAAACTTTTGAAAAAAGTACCTTCTAACTCAATATACCATTTAGTGAAACTTCTAGTTAGGGATCTCTAGAAAAGATATAACTTTATATATCATCCATCATATTGTATGAGAACCACAAATTATATGTCATTATGTACGTGGACGAGTATTCTCCCAACTTTACATCAAATTCTAGCATGTTCGATGGGATCTTATCATGTATGACTAGCCATGAAGGATTATGGGAAATGGGGTAATTTTCCATATGTGACATAAGTCAGAAAGTCTAACATTGGAAAGAAAGGAAATGGACATATGAGAAATGTGAATACTGGGTTGAAGATGAAGATCCTAAAGTCCCAGATGAACCTTGTGATTCTCCTATGTTTGTTCTTCCATAGGGATGTGATGTTCCAGTAGCATAAGCTCCCCCAAGGGTAGGCATATAACCTAAAGGATAAGGATTCCCAAAACAAGTCCCGGGGAAGAACCCCCAAGACCGAATGTATGGATAAATGGATAGCCACCCCATTATGCAAAGTTTCCCCTAAGGGGTATGCCCCTAGGGAAAGGTGTTCTAACCCACAGGTAATTAAATCCTCCAAACACATTACTTCCCCATGAATGACTAGAAACATCCCCAAAACCACTAGGAATATTCCACCCAAAAGGAAAACCAACACTTAACAATTTTGATCAACTCATAGGAATGGAGAAGGTGGAAGGAATTCCACTCCCATGTTGAAACTAGTAAGACACAAACCCCCATAGGAAGGAGATCCAAGCATGGGAACCTTAACTAATGGGATGGTCATGTAAATTTTAAGTATACCAGTGGATGGAAAAGAAGACATGACTGGTATTCCCCAAATAGAGGGACTTGTAGAAACGAGCATAGATAGTGTAGGTCGAATGGTGCTCAAGGATGGAAATGTGGACATCCCTGGGATGCCCCTAGTACCACTCGTAGATGGTCTTGATGGATCATTAATAATGAACAAAATACTTGGGCCCAACATGGTGTGATGGTCATTGAACAAAGAAACGGGTTCACTAAATATTTCACGGGATAAGTATAGGTGCATTTGGATTAGTCAAAGGAGGGTTAAAGTTGGGTGGAGGAGTTTTTTCCACTACTTCCACTTCAACAAGACCAGTATCTGCATACCAAAGATGGGACTCTTTGAATTCATGGTCACTTGTCTTGCACCACTTGATAGGCGGTTGTAACTCAGTGATGGGCTCGAGCCCTCATAATCAATGGGACTGATGCAGTGATTTAGCCACTATGAAAATAGTATGTGCAAATCAAGACACAATTCATTTTAAGGTTGACATAGAATCAAACCCAAAGAACACACCCATAACAAATGTAGGAAAACAACAAGAAAACCAATGGCTTAGGTCTCTCAAAACAAACCCTCTAGGGGAGATGAAGTTCCCATAAGATTGGCTAGTGAAGGCATGAGGAGAAGTTACGATGAAATACTTGAAACAACCATGACCGGTGCAAATACCCTTTATTAAGGTAAGAACCCTCTAGGGAAATGAGACCATAATTAACATATTGCCTAGGCACTACAAGAACATCCCACCTGAAATCACCTTTGTAGGCTACCTAGAAATGGTCACTAAGGATACCACTCATAATGAAATTTTAATCAATGTAGAATAGTCATAGTTCCAACCATACGTAAGGGAATGGTAAGTCATCCTTAAGCCTCGAAATTTATTTCTCTTAGATAGGTTTTTCACCATTGAAACCCCCATATATGTAGTAATCAAATCGATACCACAAACACCAAAACAAGTAGAGGGGTAATCTCCCTACTTAACCTAATGCAACCTCATGCTTTTCTCCTGTGTTAGAGGGGTTTCTCGAAACAATGGTTGAAAAAAATGAATTTATACTCTCTTTAATGATTGTAGGTTTCATTTGGTGGCCTTGAAGAGTTCACTCTCCAATGTTGTTCTAAGGTCCTAAGCCTAGCTAATCTTGGTGTACTAGCAAAGAAAAGAGTCTAGTTAATTTTAGATTATGTAATGTTTTCTTATGGTTGTTGTTTATGTCAAATGGAAATGGATGAAACTTTGATGGTTATTTTTACTTGACCCAACCACAAAAATGAAAAAATTTCAATGCAATTGTTCAATTCAATAAATTCTAGCTATGTGAAGGAACTAGATCTTTTCTTTGTATACTTTAGAATGTAATCTCAAACACCAAGCAACCATGTGTTTATCCAAAATTTGATCAGCTCAATTTTACTCTCGTTGTAATAAATTTTAAAAATTATATAAGAAGAATGAAATTTTGAATTATCATCATCTCATGGAATAACCCTCAGTCTAAACTATTTCATGAATTTTATGGATTCAAAATTTGAGTCTGTATGCCCAAGATACTCATAATTTTATCCAACTGCCTACATGATCTCCCCCATGTTATAGAAATTCCATGCAACAACACAACTAATTCAATATTAGGAATACTTTCATAGTCTTGGGAATAATTTCATATTCCATTCATCTCATATTCTAGTACTTCTCATTACTTCCATTCTCATTTTCATTACTCACCTATATTCTCAAACTTATTTTCTTATTTTTCCTTCATATATCTTTTTACATAGTTTTACTTAGTTTATTTTCCCACTTCTATCTTTCCTCATAGGATTCCACACTTCATTTCCCATATTTCCTTCCACTCCAGATCCCTCTCCATACCTCGCAGATCCATTTCCCAGACCCCTCACTCTATTATTACTCCACACTCCTTTTCTCCCTTAGATATGATCTTGATTCCCATTTACCCATTATCACTTCACTCATCCCTCTCCCTCCCTACCTCAAACACTATACACACATCATACTTCCTCACCCCCCTTATCATTCCATACCCCTTACCCCCGTGGACCCACAGTACTACGACACTCCTTATCACTCCATACCCAAGCTACCCCCATGACCCCATGATTCCATGACATTCCTTATCATTCCATACCTCTCACCCCTATGGTTCCTCTATACTTACCACTCGCCACACTTTCCCATCCTGCAACCCCTCCTCACTTCTCACTCCTGTAGTCCCACCATGATTCATCTATCTTCTCATCCTCCAATACTCTCCCTTAGGATAATTTCCTAATCCTTATTCCCTTTTATTGGAAAAATATTAAATTAAGACATGTTTAAATAAATAATATTGATACAAATGACATCCAAGTCATCCTATCACACTAAGACATTCGGCGTTGACTAGGAAATTTATGGACGTTGACTGTGAAACCAAAATTTTAATTAAGTCATCAATTTTACTAAGGCACGACCACCATAATCTCTTATGTTTCACATGAATAATATGAGAACCTTTACATTATAAACAGTACACGTTTCATCCCCCATGGTGCATGTGGGACTAAAAAGGTCAGATGAATAAGATACATTGATCCATGAATTAAAACAGACCTCGAAAGTAACGATCTTCCATAGGGTCATAATTCAATATCCGTAGACGTCCGCTTTGGACAAACAACACCCCTCATTGGAAATTTAATTTGATGAATAATACAATGGAATAGGTTTCAAGGGTTTACATTTTCCATAGTTCTTCCATAAATCAAAAGAAAAATCAACTCTTGTTTCATGACTTGTTGGTAAATTTGTTTTGAACCTCAACTCTCGAGGCTATAACTTGAGATCCAAAAATTGAAATATCACCCAAGATGACTCGTTGGAAATATGGAATGATGAATATTATTTCTAGAATGGTTTCCATGGCTAATAAGTCAATTATCATGCTTATAAAATTAAAACACGGTCTACTTTTTTAAAAGGAAATCAACTTGAAAATTTGGAAATAAAGTTTATTAAATAAATTTTATTAAAGGATTAAGTGGGTCCCATTTGGAGGAACAAATTTCAATGAACTAAATTTATTAATGAGCATTAAATGAAGTAACATAATCTTAACAAGAAACATGTGGAACTTGTAGAAGCTAATTCAAAGTTCCTAACTACTTCAAGAAGCAATGGGAGCAGATTTAGAAAAGAGTAGAGAACCATCAAATAAAGGGTTATGATTAAGGTTTGAAGGTTGGATTATGAAAGGTTCATATCATCAATATAGTGTTTTGAGCCATCAACATGCAACCAAGTCTCCGATCAACAAATAAAGATCTCTATTTCTTTTTCTTTCTTTTTCTTGTACACTATTTTTGTCAAGGATTTGTGCTTGTATTTATGAACAGAGTATAAGGTTGATCTTCATCTTTAAGTGTCTTTGATTATTTCTTCCAAGAATATTTCTATAAAATATCATGGAGTATTTTAAATCCATATATATCAATGATAAATGTAAGCCAATATTGTCTAAATGATTCATGGAGGTTTAGTCCTTGCATTTTGCAAGCTTTATTTATGGGCATTAGTCAATTGGTTTACTAAAAATGATTTGTAATATTGAATACCTTTTATAAAACTCCACATAGGACTACTTCAAGTTGCATGAATTTAATGATTTCTCAAACTTTTGGATTTATGAGCATGAGATTTTTGGAATATGCCCATCAAATTATTTTCATTTTGTTCTATTAACTCTTTTAAAGTTCTCTGAAATTATCAACACCATTTCATTATTTTTCTTATGAGAAAATATGCATCTTCTGTTTGCTACATG
The DNA here is from genome assembly GCA_010110895.2 of Picea sitchensis. NCBI lineage: Eukaryota > Viridiplantae > Streptophyta > Pinopsida > Pinales > Pinaceae > Picea > Picea sitchensis. Next base: position 8,790 of record SNQJ01S0166959.1, on the reverse strand, counting down.
TATTTTAGAGGGTTGTAATAATGAAGTTGATGATGTATTTATTTTAATATTGAAGTTGTTCTTCATATTTTTATTATTAAGAAGTTGCTTGATCCATTTCCAATAAAATATTGCATTTAAAGAGAAATCAAGTTATTGTCCATTCTATACATAAACTAACACAATAAATATTTTGGGTTTTTGTTTAACATTCTCCCATATGGAAGTCCAATCCAAGAACACCAAGTTACATCTTTTGGATAATTACAGAGGAGTACCACCTCAATAATAATGCATGGGATTTATCCTCATGATGTTTTTGTTTGGGTTTTGACCAATCTAAACATCAAAACCATGCAAGAAAAATCACAACCAAAGTTGCAACCATATCTCAAACCAAACACTTCAACAATGTACTTTGTCTTCAATGCTCAAAAAAAATTTATGCAAGAATTTGTTTTTGTCTTCTTTGAAATGCAAACTTCTATGCTAAGAAAACAATGATCCAAATCAAATCAAAAAAATATTAAGAAAAGGGTAGTGTGATATTGGTATTGATTCCCTTCGTCACATTCCAATGTCTATACGAGATCTCAACCCAAAAATCACAAGGAAAATGGATCTAGCAATATGGAATTGCAAGAGGGAAAAAAAACCAAATGCAATCCGATGTGGGACACTACCAGATATGATCGTATTTTTTGGGTGCACAACCCAACTCCAATGGATCACTAAACAACAAACAAATGCACACAAGAAATCCAAACAAGCCATACAAACACGCTTTAAATCTATATTGAAGACCAAAGGTGTGACATCAACGACTTAAACAGGGATAAGATCTAGGAACACATACCAATCATAGATCTATGAGATCAAGAAATTCTAGTTATGACCAAAGAAATATGAAAAACTTGCAATTTTAAAATCCTACAGAGGGTGTTGTGGGTCATATAGCCTGCAACAAGAAATTATTTGTATGGTGTCATTGGTCACTAGTATTCCAACAAGCGACACTGTCACTCTATCTCTAACAGAAGACAAGCAAAACACAATAAAAATTTCAAAAATAAAAATATTATTTGTCTCGACGATAGAGATATATAATTTCCTTTGAGGGAGTGCTAGGAAGATCATATAATAAAACTCATAAACAAAGAACATAGGTGAATAGGAAAGGGAAAACTAAACTAGAAAAGAACCAAAGATTCTTCCCCAATGAAGTTTCCAATTTTGTTACGAAGAAAATATCACCAATGGACTGACAAGATATCCCTAAGATTTGCCTATGGATCCTAGACAGACAATAGGATAGACTTCTAATGGTTTCCTCTAGATTCAAGTAAATTTGTTTCCTTTTAAACAATAAGGGTGATGAATATACCTTTCAAGTGATGGTTTCCCTCGCGTGTCCAGCTGATGCATCTCTCGAGATCCAACTCCAGCTCCTGCAATCTTATTCATGCACATAAGGAGACAAACAACTACCAATCTATTATTATTTGAGTGTTAGGAAATTCAAACTAACTAGATCTATGCTAATCTATTAAATATGAGACCAAATCAAAACATTTTCAAATGGAATACAAAAATTCATGGGGGAAAACCAATGATTTCTGCTTAATTGAAATGAAATAAGTACATCAATATCATTTACCTCAAGTTATAGATGCACTCCTCCTTGCACCTTTCTCCTTTCTCCTCAATTTTTCAACCAAGCTTAGGAAATCTAACTCTAATTGATGTATATGGAGAAGAACCTATGAATTTTGGCATCATATATCTATAAATTATTTTTCCTCCCTCATGCTCAATAATATTAACCTTCTTTATATATATCCTTGAAGAGGCTTGGGAGAGCTTCTATATATTCTAGAGACCAATGGAGACTCAAATGTCGTGAGTTCCAAGGCTCATGTCACAATGAACCAAATCATCCCTTGCTCATCTCTTCAAAACTTCGATAATCTAGAAGGTCTGAGATGGTCTCTCTTGTTTTAGAGTAATGACAAGTGACATGTCACTAGTTGTCCTATATATGACCAACAACACCCTTCAAATGTTTTCTGAAACTTGTGCTAAACTGTGTTTTGGCTTGCATCTTTTGTTGTATTCTTCCTAATAATGTAAGATGGAAATTAAGGATATAACAAGAATAAACACTATTTCACATTAATTGTTTTAATTAATAAATTATATAAATTAAATAATGTCGTATTATAAAATTTTGTTATAGTAAATGAATATTTTTAATATATTAAACACCATTTCACGTCGCTAATTTTTAAATTAATAAAATTATATAAATAAAACAACAACATATTATAATATTTTTAATACAGTAAATACCATTTCACATTAATTGCTTTAAAATGGATTATTGAATAAAATGACTAAAAAAATCCTATCATTTCTAAAATTATTTAATCTAAAAGCTCTCATCTCTTTACTTTTGCATATATTTTATTTAGGAAAACATATCAACAATCACCATAGTATGTATGCATATATAGCAATTTCTTCAATAAATTTAATAATCTCCAATATTATAACAAGTGTTGCATGGCAACAAAGTCCCTGTTGGGTTGATTTGGGGATAAATGCAGAGGAACGAGGAAAAAGTAGCAAGGGCAGATGGAAATTGCAGCGGAAATGTGGAAAGCAGTATGAAGGACAAATGGTAAGCATGTAAGAAATGATGACATACCGCTTATATGTGAGTATATTCCCAAAATGACCAATCGCCATTTTGGGTGATAGAATGGGTGAAAATTTCATTTTTGTGAGTCATGGCTTTCAAAATTCAAAATCTCAGCTTTCGGCAATTTAGCTTGTCTTTTTTAGTCTAGTTAACTGCCGAAATAGGTTGTTTTCGGTAGCTAAGGAAGTCTATCAGAATGGCCTTAACTGCCGAAAATGTTTTCATTTTCAAAATTTAAATTGCGTGCTCTTGAACGTGACAAATACCAAGCTATATATCAATCATTAAATTCCAGTACACATGTCAATTCATAAATTGACATAAATAAAACCAACGCTGAGTCAAACCCCAAGACCGACTACAGGTGTCCTGGGCGTGGTGAAAGTCTTTGCATTATGGAAAATCTGACAGGTCGAAGGTATCTAGCCTCTAATCGAACCATGATTCAAGCCGTGGATTTAGTCACAAGTCAAGTCGACACATCATACCACACATATTGCCGAGTTTCATATGCCAAATCAATAACCTAGAGACCAGATGTATGCATATGATGTTTGCATGTTGCTAGAGTTAAAGCAGCGGGCATCTGGAAATATGGATGAGCCATTTTCAAACCCTGGCATGTCAGTAAAACATCCTCTTCATGTAGTCATGGTGGATCCTAAAGAAGCAAATAAATCAATGTGTTTTGCTCAGGAGCTTATTTCGACTATCTTATTTATGATTGTTTTTAGTTTGATGTCGGTCATGGGTGCAGCTGCACTCCGTAAGTATGTTAGAAGCTTAGGAGGAATTGGTTCATCTCCTGGTATAAGCACATGTTCTTCATATTCTCCAAAGGAGTACAATAAAGAAGTTCTTCCAGAGAAGGATTCCAAAACGTTCAAGGATGTCAAAGGGTGTGATGAAGCAAAGAAATAACTTGAAGAGGTTGTTGAGTATTTGAAGAACCCCTCGAAGTTTACACATTTGGGTAGGAAGTTACCCAAGGGAATTATGTTGACTGGTGCTCCTGAAACAGGAAAGACCCTTCTGGCCAAGGCAATTGCAGGAGAAGCTGGGGTTCCTTTTTTCTATCATGCTGGTTCTGAATTTGAAGAGATGTTTGTTGGCGTTGGTGCTCGATGTGTGTGGTCTTTATTCCAAGCTGCTAAAAAAAAGGCACCTTGTATTGTATTCATTGATGAAATTGATGTTGTTGGGTCTACTCGAAAGCAATGGGAAGGTCATACCAAAAAAACTCTCCATCAGCTACTTGTGGAAATGGATGGCTTCGAGCAAAATGAGGGCATTATTTTGGTGGCTGCAACAAATTTGCCCGATGTTCTAGATCCGACTCTTACAAGGCCTGGAAGATTTGACAGACATATTGTGGTTCCAAATCCTGCTGTTCATGGCAGACAGGAAATTTTAGAGCTTCATTTGCAAAATAAACCTCTGGGTGAAGATGTGAATGTGATAGCCATTGCTCGTGGTACACGTGGTTTCAATGGTGTAGATTTGGCAAACCTTGTCAACATTGCAGCCATCAAGGCAGCAGTTGATGGTAGTGAGAAGTTGACTGCCAAACAACTGGAATTTGCAAAGGATAGAATAATGATGGGAGCAGAACGCAAATCAATGTTGGTAACAGAGGAGTCTAAAAAGCTCAATGCATACCATGAGAGTGGCCATGCAGTTGTTTCATTTAATACTGCAGGTGCAAACCCTATACACAAGTCTATAATCACTCCTCGAGGGAGTTCTCTTGGGATGGTTATGCAGCTGCCTGACAAGGATGAAACATATGTTAATAAAACACAATTATTAGCACGACTTGATGTTTGTATGGGTGGACGAGTTGCAGAGGAGCTGATCTTTGGTCAAGAGTATATTACAACTGGTGCAAGCAATGATCTTCATAAGGCAACTGAGCTTGCTCAATACATGGTTTCAACATGTGGTATGAGTGATGCAATAGGACCAATTTACATGAAGGAACGAGCTAGTGCATAGATGCAATCCAGAATTGATGAAGAGGTTGTCAGACTTTTGAGGGAGGCATATGAGCATGTCAAAACACTATTGAAAAAGCATGAAGCGACATTGCACGCACTGGCAAAAGCTCTGTTGGAGAATGAAACGCTGAATGCTCAAGAGATAGACTATAGTAATGTTGTTGAAGATCTGACCTCAATTTTAGCAGAGGAGAGGACCATGTGAATTCAAGTAAAAGAATGACAAGTGATCCGCAAGAGATTGGATTGCAATCTTACAGGTGTTTTGCTTGACAAAGGAGGAAAACTTAAAGGAAGAGAGCAATGGGATGTCCTTTTATATGAAGGCAATCGAACAATGCTGTTTCGCACTGCTCTTGCACTTATGGATTTATATGATCCTGAACTCCTTGCTACAAAAGATGCATGAGATGCAGTTTATTTGTTCCAGTCTCTTGCAGCCTCAACATATGTTAGAAGCTAAACACAGATGGCAGTCATGGAGGCAGAGTATCCAAATTTTCCATAATTACAGGCAACAAGTGTATGAGAAGATTACATCCATATTTTGAAGCAATCAACTCCAAATTTCTAGGTATTCTTCAAACAGAACAAGGATGACAGAAGGCAGGAAATACTCTAGATTTTGTGCAGCTAGTTAAGGATTCAATCCACCTTTCCAGTCCAGTTTTCCAACAAGAAGAAATGTACAGGTGGAATTTTTGGTTTTATCCTTTAGCCTTCAAAGATTTCTTGCTTTGTCATCACATTGAAGAATGTCAATACACTTGCAGCTGTCGAAGACTCTAATTAGATATAGTTTGATTTCCTTTAATAAAGGATTTGTTTTGTTAGAGTTTACATAGAGTTTTAGACTTGACTATGTTTAGATAAACAGATTCATGTTTTGAGGATCTCGCGTCTGCTTGTAAAGGCTGCAAGTTTCCAAGAACCTCGAGAGAAATGGGTTCACTGATGATACTCTGATGTTACCGTAAATCAATGCACTTATTCTTATTATGTACAGAAAAATTACAAGCTTTTCAAAGCAGGTGTTTGCCGACCTTCCTTTCTGTTCTCTGATATTTTGTGAGTGAATGTTCTTTGTTGTTGCTCATTCAATCTGTATGTGATTGTCATCTCATTTTTTGATTGATTTAGTTGATGATCGTAAGTTATTTCTTTGGTTGTTAAATCCATTATACTTGTTGGTATGAAGTATAGTCCGGTTCAATAGCCTTTTTCCTCCTACATTCAATCAAACTTTGTCTCACTGCATTACTAGAAAGCCTTGTAAGATTTTTTATTCCTAGACAGCCTTGAGTTACTGCACGATATTCATCTTGGATCCATAAACCATTCAAATATTAAGAAAACATTTCCCAAAAAAAAAGAGTTAGTTACCAGACATCTCCAACTTACAGCCTAGGAGAGTTCCTGGAGAGATAACAAATTGGCGCCGCTGTCGGAGAGAGATCAAAGCTCAAATTGGAGACGACATAGATCTAGTTCTGATGATAGACAAGAATTAGACACTATCGGTTGTATATTTCCTTCTATCCGGCTTAATTCCATGAAGGAGGGATCTAATTCAGCGATGGTAATTCCATTGTTCGTAAAATTGTTGGTGACTCGACTGTATGATATAACGATATTAGCCAAGAGGTATATGCTCGTAATTTTCAAGCATTGCCGGTTTTCCTAACTGGCACCCATTTTGCTAGAGAGATGAATGGAGAAACAATCTTCCTAAATTGCGGTGAGGAGTAGCGCCACCGAATATTTGTCGATTTGGGCGAATTCATTAATAGGATTGAAATTGTACATGACGACAAAAGTAAATTAAGATTTTCAGCAAGTTTCTAGAGGGAATTGCTCTTGATTGGGTGTCGGTCTCTTCCCAATGCAAGTATCATCTCTTTAGCAGTAGCGCTTCATTCGCCATATGTTTTGTAAAGATCATTTCTCACCTGATCTTCTTTTTCCGATTGTTGTCATGAATTTAATCTCTCAAAATTAGAACTGTGAAGAAGCCAATAAGAAAATACTTTCATCATGATCAGGAGATCAATGATTCACACTATGATAATATTAGTGATTCTTTTGACATCATATCAAACGCGATTCATCGTTGTTAGTTGTCGCGAATATCAAGTTTTATCTCTCAAACCTTTGAAGATGTTGAACGTGACCGGATGATGGTGACAGCTTTCAGATCAGCAGCGGGTTAATGAGGGACAAATTCCCGTGATTTGCGGTGGCAGCTCCACATTTAGACTTGCGTAAAGATGTGATTATGCTGTATATCGGTAATGAAGGATAAAGGTGAAGGTTCTATCAGAAATTTAGTTCAGATTTTCTCCAAAGAACTATCAAGCAGCCTATATTCAACAAAATGAGTTTTGTGGAGAAATAGCATAAAATGCGAACACTACTAAAAAGCAGGCTCAAAGAGGTATTCTTCATGATTTTGAAGATCCTATTGGCTGACCTTTTGAATTCTATCGCTAGCCGAGATGTTAAGATATTGTTGTCGTGAAGGAAATTATCTTTACCATTACTCCAACTTATTTTCTCTCAGGATGATATGGCCTTCATTACTTTTGGGGGTCAAGATCTATCATAACACCTAAAAATCAGCTTCTAACATGGCTTCATTGGAAGTATGCTTTCACTTGACTGCCGCTTCTACCTAAGTAGTGTAGGGTAGGTAAGAATAAGTTTTCATGAAAGCAATAAGATCATTTTCGCTGTTGTTGGAATAAGCAGGAAGGTTGCATGCTTCATGTGAATTAGTGACGGGCTTCACGACTCATGCCCACGCTACATCGAACTACTTGTTCTTGTAACCTCACTGGGAGGATTCCATCCCAGTGAGGGAGCTAAATTTATCTCCAAATGACCACACCGGCCATTTTGGGTGATAGAATGGGTGAAAATTTCATTTATGTGAGTCATGGCTTTCAAAATTCGTAATCTCAAAATTTTCTAAAGCACTAAGTCCGTGGAAGTTTACTTAACCGAAGCCGGGCCGGGTACTAAGGCAGCTTCAATGTATCGGTCTTTAACTCCAAATAAGTTTTCTATTTTCAAAATTTAAATTTTGCCTTTGAACGCGCGCTAAATATCAAATATATATATCAATCATTAAATTTCCACACATGTCAATTCATAAATTGACATAAATAAAACCAATGCTGAGTCAAACCCCAAGACCGACTGCAGGTGTCCTGGGCGTGGTGAAAGTCTTTGCATTATGGAAAATTTGATAGGTCGAAGGTATCTGGCCTCTAATCGAACCATGATTCAAGCCATGGATTTAGTCAAGTCAAGTCGACACATCATACCACACATATTGTCGAGTTTCATATGCCAAATCAATAACCTAGAGACCAGATGTATGCATATGATGTTTGCATGTTGCTAGAGTTAAAGCAGCGGGCATCTGGAAATATGGATGAGCCATTTTCAAACCCTGGCATGTCAGTAAAACATCCTCTTCATGTAGTCATGGTGGATCCTAAAGAAGCAAATAAATCAATGTGTTTTGCTCAGGAGCTTATTTTGACTATCCTATTTATGATTGTTTTTAGTTTGATGTGGGTCATGGGTGCAGCTGCACTCCGTAAGTATGTTAGCAGCTTAGGAGGAATTGGTTCATCTCCTGGTATAAGCACAGGTGCTTCATATGCTCCCAAGGAGTACAATAAAGAAGTTTTGCCAGAAAAGAATTCCAAAACGTTTAAGGATGTCAAAGGGTGTGATGAAGCAAAGCAAGAACTTGAAGAGGTTTTTGAGTATTTGAAGAACCCCTCGAAGTTTACACATTTGGGTGGGAAGTTACCCAAGGGAATTCTGTTGACTGGTGCTCCTGGAACAGGAAAGACCCTTCTGGCCAAGGCAATTGCAGGAGAAGCTGGGGTTCCTTTTTTCTATCATGCTGGTTCTGAATTTGAAGAGATGTTTGTTGGCGTTGGTGCTCGATGTGTGTGGTCTTTATTCCAAGCTGCTAAAAAAAAAGGCACCTTGTATTGTATTCATTGATGAAATTGATGTTGTTGGGTCTACTCGAAAGCAATGGGAAGGTCATACCAAAAAAAAACTCTCCATCAGCTACTTGTGGAAATGGATGGC
>SNQJ01S0166957.1:29958-41119 GCA_010110895.2 Picea sitchensis | reverse complement strand
ATCAAAGGTTTACAACATATAAATGATCATACAAATAATAAATGCGACAAAGGACTGCAAAGTTTGTATTATGATATCTCTATGGATTACAAAATGGTTGAATGCGGCTGAATAACTAACAATACTCGACTAGATCAACATACGAAGGATCTTAGCCGGAATATAAATAAGCAACCGCGGCTGAATAAAATAACAACACTCAGCTAGATCAAAAGACAAAAGGATCTTAGCTAGAATACAAATAAGCAACTAAAAGATAATACCCAGAATATGGGAGCACTGCGGAATCAATGAAGAATGATGGAAGACCTAGATGATCTTCCCGATGACTAGGGTGTGTATTTCAACACTGAAATCAACCAACTGGTGTCTTCCTCCTGGAATACATTGAACTATCTCTCCTGAGATGCGCCTCTTCTCCTCAATGACAAATCATAATCTGCATAATGATGAATTAGGTCACTGGCCCTTCCTTTATATCTTTCCAAAACCCTAAATCATGCTGAAACCCTAATTTGTTGTTGATTTCCAAAACCCTAAATCATGCTGAAACCCTAATTTGTTGTTGACTTCCAAAACCCTAAATCACTACTGAAACCCTAATTCACCGTTGACTTCTATTTTTAGCTCATAATGACTTAAAAGTGCTTTTAACCCTTTTTAGCTCAATGTCACTTTCCGAATATAACACTTGTGACCGGAGTGACCTCTAGTAACCCTGTTTACCCCTCTTTGGCCCTGGCTATAGTCTAACGGGGTGGTTTAGACCATTAAGCCTCCTCTTCTAGAGCTCCTATTTGGAAAGGGACATTACAGAGGTTAAGATTGAATGAATCAATACCAATGGTTGGTTGTTTATATAAGAGGTTAGGAATTGGTTTTAAAAGGATGACTATTGTTATACTTTGGATTTGGATTTCCCAGCCACTTGATGGCCCTTGAAATGCTTGTTAGGAGTAAACTCATTGTTAAGGAAGTATGCTAACATGTATATATTTGAAGGGAGTGAGAGGATTCATTCTACCACACTCAAGGTAAAATAAAGGATGAGGAAACATCCTTCTACAAACACCACTAAAAGGGAAGTGCAAGAGAGTGGAGTTACCACTTGAATTTAGGGAAAAACCCTAAGGGGAAGAAAAGAGAAGGGAGAAATATAACTTGATTACTTAGGGTTTTATTCTTAATTATTTATCAAGGGTTATAGGTTAATTAGGTTGCTTCAATAAGTTTTTTAGAAAGTAATTAAAAACAAATTAACAAAGTAAATGCAAGCCAACCTAGGGTTAATTTCCAATTTCGTTTGGTGAACTGATTAAAGGAAGTGCTAGAAATGAAAGAGGGGTGAAAGGAAACAACTTACTTAGATGAGATTTTTTGTAGGTGTTGAAGTTTCTTGGGTTGAAAATGAGACTTGTGAATGGCCCTTAAGAGAGTGTTCTACCTCTGAAGAAATTCTTCACGTGCAATTCGATTCTCCTACAAAATAGACTTGCACTAATATCTAATATAAAGTAATAAAACACTATATCTACCACATATAATGATCTAATTATATGTAAATAATAAATACTCCAATTCCCTTAGAAGGTTTTGATACCTATGTTTCCCTTGTTGTGTTTGAGCCTCCCTTGAGGTTGTAGGTTTGAATTGTTTAAGGTCTAAGAGGACTAATCCTTTTGAGATACCCTAGAGTGAGACAATAATCTTGCAAGGTTGGAGCCAAACTAATAGCAAGAGATCCTTGTTGAGATGTTGGTGAACAAAAATATAAGTAACTCAAGAGATTAGTAATAGGATTTCAAATCTAGATCAATAATTGGTTCTAGTTCGAGTGTATACATGCAATCTAATCAGAGAGAGGGAAGGAAATTGAAGAGACTTTCAAAGAGGAATTGAATGGTGTGAATAAGAAAAAAAATGATGCTAGGGCATAAGTGAGATAAAACATGATTGTTGAAGATAAATACCCTTACAAAAAGTTAAGCCATGAAGTTTAACCATGTAATAGGAATTTATAAAGTCATTTCATGAGTTTTCCCTTAAAAATAACTCTTTATTTCATGAGCTACAACACATAGACTTGGTATATCTAGGAAATCTATAGTTTTCTTAGCACCCTCAGATCATGAAGGGTTAAGGAATACTTTACTCATATGAACCCATTAATAGAAAATGATATAGATTTGGGTTGTTGTGGATTTGTTGTGAGGCATCCTAAGTAACTATGGACCCAATTAGGGCCTCATGCTCCAAATTGAATCCATGAAGTAAATAAACACCCAAAATGAATGCCTCAAAGGTAAAAATGATCAAAACCAATGACCAAGGGCTAAATACCATTAGAGGGGAGGTGACGAAGGACCCTAGGTAAGCACTAGAAATCCCTAAGAGGTCATACATCTAGGATAACATAGGGAAAATCAAGAAAGGTGGTCCATCATAGAAGGACTATATAGAGATATTGTGTCATCACTAGGTGGGTCACATATGGACATGACACATAAGAGGTTCACACTGTGAACTACCTTATGGGTAGGAATATGTGAGTGATAAGGTTTGAAATCCACACTCCACATTACTAACCAATCAAAACTTTATCGAGATAAAGAAAGATACTGCATACAAGCTTCCACAAACTAGGGATACTGAGAATTTTCCATGGACAAGGTTGAGAAGGAAGCTGATAAGTCATACCCACAATATCTAGATTTCATTATCCCAAGGGTTTCACACTATGACTCTCTAAACAAGATAATATACGCCTATTTTTTGAATGGTTTTGTCTAGGCTCATGATCCCCTTAAGAATGACCACTTCAAAAAAAGGGTTGATGATTCGGTGAGTATATTGCCATTTTTAAGATGAGTTGGAGGAAAGATTAATAGTAATTATGGATTTTAAAGTAGATGAGGGCAGGAGATATAGCTTAGATGAATATGAATTCCAAAATGATAAGGTTATCCTTTCACCTTAAACATGTGAATAATTGATTGTCTATGAAAATAAAAAATGGAATTATGAGATAGTCATTGATGCTTGAAGTTTCATTGAAGAACTCAAGGCTCAACAAGTAAAGGCATAATCAAAGAGGATAGAAAGAGAAAATTGGAAAGAGCTATTAAGAGAAGTGCATTATCACATTAAATTAAATTGTTCTTCCTTAATGAAAAGATGATGAAGCAAGTTCATGAAGAAGTAGTTGCTATAAAATACCAATAAGTAGAGAAAATAAGGCTAAGAAATGAACCAAGGAAGTCATTGGAGGAAGTACAAGGACATGGCTGGTCTGAAAGATAAGAATAGATAAGAATATGACCACGACAAAACTTCTCAAGGTGAAGTTGATGAAAGAAAATAAAAATAAAGATAGATTCATTCGAGGATAAACAATATAAGATAACATTGATCATCAAAGAGAAACATGACACGACCAAGAACTAAAAAGAATTTGGAGGTATCTCCTAAAGATTTAAAATTCAAGTGAAACAAACAAAAGTACAATAGAAAAAGGAACAAGTAGATTTTCAAGAATAAGGAGGGTATGAATAAGGCCTAAAAGTTCAAACTATACCATAAAATATTATACATGGACAACAAGAAGCTCACAACCAACTAGGATAAGGTCAATTTAAAAATGATAATTAATTAACCAAATTGAAATAATTGGACTTTGACTCACTTAAACTATTAGAAGACAAGTACAAAGCCTATCTTCAACACCATACCCAAGTGCTCTAGAGAGAGAGAGAGACACGAGAGAAGAAATAATGAAGTAGAGTAGAAGTGAAACAAGGCACATGAACACAAGAGGAGTAGAGAAGAATACTACAAGAAATGAGAACAAGAACTTGAACAAAAGTGACAAATTTATAAAAAAAAAAGGAATATGATGTCGAACAAAATTGGTAGATGGAGAAGAAACATAGATGGAAAGAAGTAAAAAAAAAGGGAAAATGAATTTGAAGTAGAAGTAGAAGGAGTAATAATTTTCACAAAAGTGAGAATCCAAATAAAAGAAAAATTATAAAAGGAAGCAAAGCATAAACAAAAAGAAGAACTAAGTCTTGGAGAATTACATGATGTCAAATGGAGGGATTAGGAATAACCACTGAAACAATTGAGAAACTAAATAAACATATGTGAAATATAAAGGTGAATGGTGATGGCTATGTAATAGAGTCAAACCTTGATATGCTTAAAGAAACATGGCCAATAGCAAATGAAGAGGGCACCACATGGGCACAGATGAAGGATATTCCCAATCCCATCTCACAAAAGAACTAGGTAGATGAGAAGGAAAAGGACTAGGTAGATGAGAAGGAAGAAAAGGTGCACCTGAAAAAAACACCTAATTTTATACAAAACAAAATCTATTAATCAATTTGAAAACAATTTTAGGGTTCACTCCATTCAATACAAAACTAGTTGCTAACAACCTCGTAATTTTTGAACTCAAGGATGTATGACTTCAATATTTGGGTAAGTGAACGAATGGATTCATATGGTTATATAAAGAAACATAGGAGACCAAGATGATTATACTGATAGTTTCCTAAAGAAGTAAATAAAGTAAATATCGGGGATAGGCCACATAAAAAACTATGTTTAATGAAGATAAAGCGGTGTTGGGAATGACATTGAAAATCTCAAAAACTTCCAATAATTCCATAATTTTCATGGACACAATAGATTATGAGGTGGCCACAAATATCATGAAATTCATTAGAAGAATCCCACATGCATTTTAATGTATACTGACAACCTTGTGAAAAAAAGTACTGGGATCTTTAGATAAGATTCAAGAAAAAGGAAAAGAGAAAAGGATAATCATAAACATTTTTAGTGTAGCAAAAAAGAAATTTCCATCTACATAAGTTCCACAAAAGAAGAAATCAAGTAGAGGGTAAAGTTTGTAGTAGAAAGGTAGGACCATGCTAGCTCAACAACCAGAAACCATCAAAGACAACACCACAATGTTGTATGAAACTGAGAAGACATGAATATGGTATCTTCATTGGAACACTAAAGTAGTATGTATGTTAGAGAATGATTGAAAGGGTATAAGGGAGAAGTTCACAAAAGAACAATGAAAGATATAGGGCATGGTATTCCAATGATAAAATATTCACCACAAATATTATAAAGTAGATCTTGATAAGTGCATAAAAAATGACTTCAAGGTATATAGAAATATATTTCAAACCGTGGAAGATTAGTGTGACGTACCTGGACCACCAGTCTGAGCGACATCAACGTGAAATAGATATTAATACCAAACTATAGTGTACCCATTGACCCACGTACCTCTAAATTCTCCTTCTTGGGAAAATTTGAATATTTTTTACCGATCTTTAACTAATCAATAAACATGTTACCAACACATGCAATAATGAAGAACATGTTAAACCATACAATAAATGAAGCATGTTATGAAAAAAATTAACAACAAGCATGAACATTATAAACACATATTTTAGAGATAATAAATACATAGTGGAATATGAATTCATAGAAAACACAGAGCACTTATATTTAAATTAACCATTCACCAACTGGTTGTAGATGTCGGACGTTCCACCCAACCATAGACATTGTTGTTCCAAATATTAACAGTAGGTCACCCTCGATATAGGGATATGAATCCACAAGGATAGGTCCTAGGTCGACTCTAACACACAACCAATTGTCAATCTCTCACAATTTTCCCAACCACACAACAATCCTAGTTTACCAACTCTTTTCCCCTTCAACTTGCACACCCCAAATAAATGAACCCCTTTCTGTGCAATATAGTCCCTCAAGATATTCCACTTCTTTTCTAGGGATCAAGTGCTACTGGTCAAGAAATATCAATGCTAGAAACTCAAAGGATTCCCTGTTGTGGACAATTCTCTATCAACTACCATAATTCTCATGCATACAAACATCCATTCCCCCCAGAATAATTAATAATTTATTACAACCAACAAGTAATGACTCTTCTCTCCCCATAATTTTTGTCCCATGCCCAGACCAAGAGAAAGAATGAATGAGGAAGAATAAATAAGTAACAATGAATAAAGAACCCCCTGACAACCCAAAAAGTGGGGTTTATATAATTACATGCAATAAAGAACCACATGGCCTTCCCCCAAGAAGATCATATAACCACTTTTCCCAGATAAAACCAAGATGGGTAAATAAAATATAATAAAAATACTTATCCCCTTTAGCGCCCCTCTCTCATGGAATTATAGCCCCCTATCTTTGTCCTTGTCCTTCTTGCATCCAATGTTGTATTTTTATTAATATATTCAAAGTGTTACATTATAAGCTCTCTGGCCTTTCAACTTCATAGGAACTCCAACCTTTCATGAATAAAAAAAATGCATTATTAATCTAAGGACTCAAAATGGGGTATTACATTCCCTTTCCCTTTATTTTGGAATTGTCCTCAATGCATATACAAAAGAGAAATCAAAATTTCAAAATTATTCAAAAAGTCACAAGTACTCTCCCCGCATGGCATCTTCATAATCCCAAGTAGCATATTTAAGACCATAGCATGTCCACTGAACCTTTACCAATCCTATGGCTTGATTCTAGAGTATTTTGACCTTCATGTCCAATATGCACACCGATTGGACCTGAAAGTCTCCTTCTGGATCCACCTGAATCAAATTCCAATCAATAACATGGTTAGGATCATGTACATAGTTTTTCAACAAAGAGACATGAAATACATTATGCACATTCATGGAAGTAGACAATGAAAACATGTATGCAACTAGCCCTATTATGTCCAATATCTCAAATGGATCACATAATCTACTTGCTAACTTTGTATAGCTACCCAAATTTAATGAGCTATTCTCAGGCTTCAGTTTCAAAAACACATTCTATCCCACTTTAAATTCTCTAGTTGTCCTGTTCTTATCTACATAACTCTTTTGTCTATCTTGTGCTACTTTCAAATTCTACTTAATTTTAACCATTTGATCTTCCATATACTTGAGAAATTATGGCCCAAGTACTACTTTGTTTGTTGGGTTAACCCAACTCACGGGTGTATTCCATTTTCTACCATACAAAGCTTCAAATGGGATCATCTTCAATGGAGCATGATACTCGTTATTGTAGGAAAACACAACCAAATGCAAGTAACATTCCTACTTAGATGGGTTATCTATCACATACATTCTCAACATGTCTTCAATTACTTGGTTGATTCTCTCTATCTTCCCATATGACTGTGGATGGTATATTGTGCTAAAATTTAGATTTGTACCAAATACTTTAAATAATCCTCTCCAAAATCTTGAAGTAATCTTTGTATCTATGTATGAAACAATTACCTTAGGTATTCCATGCAATCCAACAATTTCCCTCATGTAAATTTCTACAATATTAGTTATTGTATGAGTCATTTTTACATGAACAAAATGAGTAGCCTTTGTCAATTTATCCACAACT
Organism: Picea sitchensis; assembly: GCA_010110895.2. Taxonomy (NCBI): domain Eukaryota; kingdom Viridiplantae; phylum Streptophyta; class Pinopsida; order Pinales; family Pinaceae; genus Picea; species Picea sitchensis. The sequence continues at coordinate 33,664 of SNQJ01S0166957.1, read as the reverse complement.
ACCATTATTGAATCATGTTTCCTTGTTGTCTTGGGAAATTTGGTACTAAAATCAATGGTTATCGCTTCCCATTTCTTCTCTAGAATTGGAAATGGTTGTAGCAAACCCAGGTAGAAGCGACTAACAAAGAAACACATGAATTTTTATAAGTTTGTAGGAAAGTTCTCTATTGGACATAGGAGGAGAAAATGAATACCTACATAGATGGGCCAAAAGACTCACCTTCACTAGGTAAGGGCAAGAAAATATGGATAAAGTACAATATCACCTAGATGAGATTACATTTAAGTATGACAATCTTCTAGAGGCAAAGTTGACATAATATATTAAGAAGTAGGTAAAGGCATACATAAACATGTTGTTAGAATACAAATGTAAGACTCAACCATGGTTGTGCAAGTCGAAGGATTGTAAGGAATATTTGGTACCACATGTTTAGGCCAGACACACAACCATTTTCTCAAACAAGCCAAAGTAGTAAGGGGGATACCAACCATTCTAGGGTCAAAAAAATGTTGAGTGTGAACATGCCACAATTTTAGTTAAAACCGATAAGCGTTGGGCATGCCAATGTAACACACTATAAATTAATCAATGCAAACTTTGTCAAACAAGATGATATAAGGAGTGCTTAATCAAATTTATCCTTTCCAAGTGATCTCTAGATATATGTAGAAATACTCATAAGAAAGATGAAGTGAACATATTGGTTACTTCACTTGAACATCCATTACAACAAGGTCGAGCCCATATAATGATTAATCCACAAGGGATAAAATAATAATTATTGATTATTAATTGATATATGAATCAAGACACATTAGGAATGTATATAAATACATGTAGGGTGTGATAACTCATGTCTTTGGAAAAGAGCATGACTTATCATTATTACACATTAATGATTACATTAGATAATAATTGTCATATAGCTACTATTACATGATAATTATTGATTAAATTATGATATAGATCTAATATATTGTACACATATTACAGGTCTCCCCCCCTTAAAAATGCTTTATCCTCAAATCACGGGCAAGGAAAACTTCTTCTGATAGAATGAACCATATTCTTATAACTTTTTCCTATTTGATAAAGTTGAGGACATGCAACAATATGCTTTTCAAATCCTTGAACAATATTTTCGTATAAAATGAATCAATCCATCCTAGGTGGATTCTTTATGGAACTCTCTAATGATAATATTCTAGATTTGATCTTCTTTGTTGTTGACTTTGAGTTGTATTTATCTTTGAATTCTTCAATATGTAAGTTAAAATTGACTCTAGTTAGGTACCTTTGGATATTATGTATATCTTTGCGTGCTACAACTTCTCTTATTTGGGTGTTGGTATGGTACCTTGATAAGTTGACCCTTCTTAATCTTTTCATTAATTACTTGTGTTAGCATGTTAATATGTGATATTTCATATTCACTGGTATGTGAATGAATTCATCAGTGGTGATTGATGGAATTTCAATCATCATTGAATATGCATATGTTAACTTGTCATTGAAATGTTTCTTGAACTCATTTTTTGGATTCTCTTTTATTGATAAAGCTTCATTAGTAATGACACTCTAATTTTCAATTTCGATCAATTTCGATCAATTTCGTTGAGGTCTCTTTATCTGCAGTTTCAACTTCAATTTTTTTTTTTTGATTCAATTGGATTGGGAAAGGTCTCTTTATCTATAGTCTTAACTTCTGAAAACTTCTTTGATTCAGTCACATCCATGGATGTTTCTTTGTCTACTTTTAGGATTGATATATCTTTATGTTTTATTTTTTTACTTCCATAAGAAATATTTGACTATGATTTGTCAAATGATTAATTTCCTTGTCTTTATCTCACAAGATCTTGTCAATTTTTTTCTTGGAATCCTACTTTTCTTGTGATTCTCGATCACAATGAATTGCAATATATTATTGAATCATGCTTCTAATTAAATTGTAGGAGATGCACTTCATATTGAAGGTCTTCTTTAGCATTTTCAAGTTCTTTAATTTCCTTCACTAGGCTTCATTTTCCTCATAATTTGCCACTTTTGTGTTAACTCGTCGACTTTATTGGCGAGACTTTGATTTTCTTCCCATAAATTTTTATTTGAGAATCCAATTCTTTTCAAAGTTATTTTTGAAGTTCTTCTAACTACCCTTTAAATTTCTAAGTATTTATGAAGTAATTACGATTCACAATATTTCCTTCAAGGTAATTCTTCTTTGAAACTTCTAGATTAATCTTATTCACTTCATTGGATCTCATTATATTTTATTTCCCTTATCACATATTTCATTCATGGCTTCCATCACTTTACACATACACACACAATTAATCATAAAGATAACTCTTGCCTTGATAAGTCTTCTCTTGTATAATTCTTAATATGATTTCCTTTCACTTATCGCTAAACTTGTAAATTTTACCTTTCACTTATTACTAAACTTGATTTAGATATCAAGTACTTTAAAGATTTTAAATATCCTTTAAATAAAATCGTTTATATATCTTTAAACTTCAATATTTCGTTAATTTTTTTCCTTTTTATTTGAATTTTGTATAATATTAAAAATTATTTGTTTTTACTCTCACTTTTAAATATTACATTTACTTTTAATCTATGTCAATAATTTTTTTTTGTTAGAAATGTTCCCATAACCTGTAGAGCCAACATGTTTAACCATTGGCTAAGAAACCACCACCCAGGGGCATCTAAGCCATCAAAATCACCTAGGGATCGTGTCGGGCCTAGACCACACCAACCCTTAACATGGATGGATTTTTGGGTGTCTCCTCCCAACTAAATTCACCACAAGGGTATTGAACTTGGGTCACCTAGCAAACGAAACCCACACCTTAACCGATTGAGCTAGAGGGACTTGACTATGTCAATAATATTTAATAATCAATATTTTTAAAAATTAAATTTGATCTTTAAGCCTTCACACAAATTTTTGATCTTTAAGCCTCCACCCAAATGACGTGAATTTAAAATTTTCGATCTTTAATCCTTCATACAAATTTTCACGAATTTTCCAAACAAATCCCTAAGTTGTCAAAATAATATTTCTTCACTAAGAGTAATGCTAAAAATAATTCTTCAATTCAATAAAAAATAAAGATTTACTTTAGATTAAGTCATTAAGCCATTCAATTCTTGAAGGTATTGAACAATGTGGGATCCTAACATCTACTGCAGGAATTGGAGAGTGATATTAGGAGAAAAATATCGACCCCAACCTTCGAACCATGGAAATAATCAAGGCCTCCAAACCCACATTGAAATATTTTGTTTCTACCAAGATGAGAATTATATATATATATATATATATATATATATGGATGTGAAGTCTAGGAATGCCGTATCTCTCGTGAATCCTGGAAAAATATAGAGCAAATCCAAAATAATTTTATAACCTATAATCTCAAAATTAAAGGAAATACACCCTATCCCATCCTCCTCTTAGAGACAAGCATTTCCCCCATTGAGAGTATAGCTATGACTAGATACCTAATGTATGTAACACCCCTCCTAGATAAGGACCACTGGTGAAGGATTTTTTTTTTTTTTTTTTGTTTATTATTATAGTGTGTGCGCGTGTGTAGAAGAAACATCCCCCTATACTCTATGTTAACCTCGAACCAACAGGACGCAAGTAAAATGGACACAATCAAGACGGCCCGACATGGCATAACAACGA
>SNQJ01S0166957.1:0-14639 GCA_010110895.2 Picea sitchensis | reverse complement strand
CTTGCTTCTTCCCTTAAGCTAGCGTTGAAGTTTATAGGTTGAAAGAGGGTGATGTCCTAGGCCTAGGTTATCTACACCTAGGGCCTTCATCTTCTAGGGTTTGAAAGCCTTGTCCTTACAACACTTTCTCCCTTAGACTTATTATTTATGCTAGCCATTTTGCCAAGTTGACCTAAAGAAGGAGGAAAGAGCACGAGACCTTGCTTAAGCAACACCGGAGTGAGCCTCTTTCCCCTAGGGTTTTGATTCTAGGGCCTTGCCTTTGCAGCACCATAGAACCCTTCCTTCTAGTCTTTAAGTCATCATCCTTTCAAAACCTTGTGCCCTTTTTCTTGCTTGACTCCATATACCCTAAGGCACCGATATCTAACCTCCAACGTTGAAGTCTTAGTGTTCAAAATCATTCTCAAAACCTTGAATTTTGAAACCCTAACTAACAAACTAACCTAATTAGGCCTGACGTCATAGTTGGTTATCTCATCTTGACGCAGCAAAAGTTGAATATAAGCAATTAAATAATGATTTGAAGCATTTATTGAGCAAATTATTGATTGGATACATTGAAAGCTTGATCATCCTGATAGATATTGATGAATTGATGCTCTTTCATAGCTAATTGACAAAACGTTGACTTCATTTGTGTCTATTGCTTTACATTGCTTATTAAATGGTAGTAGATAGTTATTGAAGTACTAACCCTTTGAGTTATAGCCTACATATATATATATTGTGTTGATGTTGTCTTGTTCCGGGCAGGTGTTTTCAATTGGGCATACACTTCATTATTGGTTGTTTAGCCGGTTATACTATCTGACCTAGGTGGTAACCTGTGAGGAGGAAACTTTAGCCTTGCTTTAGCCTCTTCAAAACCCCGGGTTTTCGGGGACATCTCCCCTAGGCTAACCTCCCTAAACAGAAAGAACCTCCCCATTGAGGTGACATTGGGTGGGGAAGGTTCCTGTTACGCCAGTTTGATCTCTATCCATCATCCTTTGACCTAAACTACAAACTGAGTGATAACATGGAACAAGGTTGCCAGAGAGAGAGAGAGAGAGAGAGAGAGCATTGAGAGAACCATCTCCCAAAAACCCTAGGAGAAAAGAATCTTGGGATCATTTTTTATATAATATAAGTTTTTTAAATGGTGATTTAACTAAAGTATGAAGAAAAAATATTCTGAAAAACTAAAATGAGCTAAATTCTATGACATATAAAGTAGTGAAAAAGGAGAAGCAATTATTCTAGTTTATATCTATTTTCCTTCCTCTTAAGTCTTTGCACCACCATGAGTTCACCATAGGCCTGTAAATGATAGTGGAGCCAAACATGAAAACTAAACATGAAGCTCCTACTATTGGAATCTTGGTAAGGGCAACAGGGGCAATATATGGGGGTGGAATTTCACCACAATTAACATCATCAAACATGTTTTTGTTCCAAGTATTTTATGATTTATCCATATTTGAATCCTTGCAATAATGGGACAATAATCACAAACCCTAAACCTACCCAAAGACCCCACTTTTTTTAAGGCCTTTTTCTTCGTTTTTGCAGGAGCATGAGGGAGAGTCATGGGACCATAGTTGGTATCATGGTTGGAACATTCGGGGAGCATGAGGGGGGCATGTGAGGAAGCATGAGGAGTGTGGCAAGGATCATACTAATCTTGATAGAGCTAAAGAGCGTATTAGGAGACTAGGGAGCGCACTCCCTAAAATGATCCCATTAGGGGCAGTTTTGGGAGCATTCTCTCAAGGGCACTAAAATATTGCTTCTAGATCAAGAGTGTGGCCTAGGAGTGTGCTCCTGGTATCACGAGTAGACAATTTTTTTTATACACAATATTGAAAATATATTCCATACTAGAGATTGCCTTTTTATTAAAATAAGTACCTTATTTTGAAGTGATATGTATCGGACATCCAAACCTACATATTTCATCCCCAAATAAAACTTGTATGAACACTTGCATTGTTGTTGCCTTCACTTCCCAAGCCTCAACCCACTTTGTGAACATATTTGTGGAGACAATAACATATAGGCACAGTGTATTATTTATGAGGACAAATGGTTCAATTAAATCTATCCCATCATTCTCAAAAGGATGCATTGGAGAAATTAGATGAATTTTAATATAATTTTTTATATAATGTTTGGTGCTCGGTTTATGGTATTTCTCACCATTTTCACCCACTTGAAACAATCATTGATTTTCATTAGCCTCCATAATCTTATACAAAGTTTTTTTTGGGAAATCCTTGTGAGGAAAAAAATGGCCTTGAACAATACTCAAATTAGCTTCTCTTACCAATCAATATATATCTAATGGCAATACACATCACCAAAGTATGTCATCCATTACAATTATGTATAGTGTGCTTGCTAAAATTCTAAATCCCAATGCCTTCCGTAAGAGACTTCACCTCTAAGTCTTTGGCATTCCTTCATGACCATATCCTCACAATAAGAAATACTACACATTGTAAGAAGTACTAGACATCATTTAGATAACTTGGTGTAGGATGTACGTGGAACACACTAGCATTAGGAAAGTATCCTTCCCCTTTTCCTTTGTATTCCTCATTATCTACCCAAGATAAATGGTCAAGGTTGATGAGGGATTTACCTATCTTAACCAAAATTTCAAAGTTTTATTCTTAGAACAACATCCATTAGAGAAATTTTGAGGCAAAAAATGGGCCTCAAAACAAACAATGTTCTATCAACATCAACTTTAAAAGAACCAATAGTATTCAAAATGATGATGTCAACCATAAGGGTAAACAGTTTTGGAGGGAAAGAAAAATAACTATTGTTTATCATATTTTCGACTTATTTAATTATAGGTTTATTAAAACTTCAAGTGTAAACACTCATTGGATGCATAAATAAATTATGCATTCAAGAAACACATTTTTTTCATGCATTTCCGATTTATCTCACTGTGGATCTATCAAAAGTATGTAAAATGGGTACTCATTATATGCATAATTTAATTCCACATCCAATGAGTTACTACACTTGAAACTTGAGTAAACATATGAGATATTATTTTTAGGATTATCTGTGTAGAGTAAGCCATTAATGTATGACCCATGTCCATGAGTATTAGTCTCAACTGACTAATTTCTCATGCTTTTGAATCATACACTTAGCACTCATTGGATCGGGTGATGCTCATAGGGGTGAAGAATTGGGATTGAGACTAGAGAAATGAATGACATAGCATTGATCATCACTTCAAGGGCTTTCACTCGACAACTAGGACTTCTCAGAAGGTCACCTGTCCCAAGACTCCTCTGGCTCAAGTGCGCTTAACTATGTATTTTTCCCCACAATCAATCCAATTTATATTTCTACCTCATTTTCAAAACCTTATCAAGTATTGTGCCTTATGAACTATTCAATTAGAGCTCCCTTGAATCTTTTTATGTAAGCATTGAGGGTCTTCTGCAATCCAACATATGAGATATTATTTTTGGGATTATCTGTGTAGACTAAGTCATTAATCTATGACCCATGTCCATGAGTATTAGTCTCAACTGACCAGTTTATCATGATTTTGAATAGTCCACTTAACTCTCATTGCATCGGATGATGCTCATAGGGGTGAAGAAGTGGGATTGAAACCAGTGAAATGAATCACATAGAATCAATCATCACTTACAAGGGTTGCACCCAGTAACCAAGAATACCTGGAAGGTCGCCCATCCCAAGAATCCTCTATATCAAGTGTGCTCAACTGCAGATTTTTCCCCACAATCAAGCCTACTTAGCTTGCTAACCCATTTGAAAAACCTTATCAATTATTGTGTCTTATGAACTATTCAATTAGAACTCCCTTGAATCATTTTATTTAAGCATTGAGGGGCTTCCACAGTCCAACATATGAGATATTATTTTTGGGAGTATCTGCATAAAGTAAGTCATTAATCTATGACCCATGTCCATGAGTATTAGTTGAAACTAACAAATTTCTATTGATTTTATATAGTTCACTTAACACTCATTGCGTCGGATGATGCTCACAGGGGGGTGAAGAAGTGGGATTGAAACTAGTGAAATAAATAACATTGCATCGATAATCTCTTCCAGGCTTACACCTAGTAACCAAGACTTCCCAGGAGGTCACCCATCCCAAGACTCCTATGGCTCAAATTCCCTTAATTGTGTATCTTTCCCCACAATCAAGCCCACTTAGCTAGCTACCCTATTTGCAAAATCTTAGCAAGTATTGTGCCTTATGAACTATTCAATCAATGCTCCCTTGAATATTTTAATTTAAGAATTGAGGAGCTTCCACAATCCAACATATATTGTTTTTTGGATTATCTAAATAGAGTAAGTCATTAATATATGACCCATGCCCAGGAGTATTAGTTTCAATTAACTAATTTCTCATGATTTTGAATAGTCCACTTAGCACTCATTGCATCGGGTGATGCTCATAGGGGTGAAGAAGTGGGATCGAAACTAGTGAAATGAATCACATAGCATCAATCATCACTTCCAGGGCTTGCACTTGCTAACTGGGACTTTCTAGGAGGTCACCCATATGAAGACTCCTCTGGCTCAAATGCACTTAAATATGGAGTTTTCCCCACAATAAATCCCACTTATCTTGCTACCCCATTTTCAAAACCTTAGTAAGTATTGTTCCTTATGAAATATTCAATTAGAGCTCCCTTAACTCTTTTTATTTAAGCATTGAGGGGCTTCCACAGTCCAACATATGCGATATCATTTTTCAGAATTATTTGTGTAGAGTAAGTCATTAATCTATGACCCATTTCCATGAGCATTAGTTTCAATTGACCAATTTATCATGATTTTGAATAGTCCACTTAGCACTCATTGCATCTTGTGATGCTCACTGGGGAGAAGAAGTGGGATCGAAACTAGAGAAATGAATCACATAGCATAAATCATCACTTACAAGGCTCCTCAATTCTTAAATAAAAAGAATCAAGGGAGCTCTAATTGAATAGTTCATAAGGCATAATATTTGCTAAGGTTTTGCAAATGGGGTAGCAGGCTAAGTGGGCTTGATTGTGGGGAAAACTCCACAATTAAGCACACAAAGGATTCTTGGGATGGGTGACCTCTTGGGAAGTCTTGGTTACTGATTGCAAGCCTCGTAAGTGATGATTGATGATATGTGATTTATTTTTCTAGTTTCAATCCCACTTTGTCACCCCTATGAGCATCACCCAATGGAATGAGTGCTAATTGGACTATTAAAAATCATGAGAAATTGGTTAATTGCAATAATACTCATGGACATGGGCCATAGATTAATGACTTACTCTACCCATATAATCCCGAAAATAATATCTCATATGTTGGATTGTGGAAGCCCCTCAACGTTTAAATAAAAAGAGTCAAGGGAGCTCTAATTGAATAGTTCATAAGGCACAATACTTACTAAAGTTTTGAAAATGGGGTAGAAAGATAAGTGGGCTGGATTGTGTGGAAAAATCCACAATTAAGCACACTTGATCCAGACGAATCTTGGGATGGGTGACCTCCTAGGAAATCTCGATTACCAGGTGCAAGCCCTGAAAGTGATGATCGATGCCATGTGATTCATTTAACTAGTTTCAATCCCACTTCTTCACCCCTGTGAGCATCACCTAATGCAATGAGTGCTAAGTGGACTATTCAAAATCATGGACATGGGTCATAGATTAATGACTTAATCTATGCAGATAATTATGAAAATAATGTCTCATATGTTGGACTCTGGAAGCCCCTCAATGCTTAAATAAAAAGAGTCAAGGGAGATCTAATTGAATAGTTCACAAGGCACAATGTTTACTTAGGTTAAGTGGGCTTGAATGTGGGGAAAAATCCATAGTAAAACACATTTGATCTAGAGGAGTCTTGGGATGGGTGACCTCCAAGGAAGTCTTGGTTACCGGGTGAAAGCCCCGGAAGTGATGATTGATGCTATGTAATTCATTTTGCTAGTTTCAATCCCATTTCTTCACCCCTATGAGCATCACCCTATGCAATGAGTGATAAGTGGACTATTCAAAATGATGAGAAATTGGTCAGTTGTGACTAATACTCATGGACATGGGTCATAGATTAATGACTTTCTCTATGTAGATAATCCCAAAAAAAATATTTCATATGTTGGGTTGTGGAATCCCCTCAATGCTTAAATAAAAAGAGTCAAGGGAGCTCTAATTGAATAGTTCATAAGGCACAATACTTGTTAAGGTTTTGCAGATATGGTAACAAGCTAAGTGGGATTTGTTGTGGGGAAAAATCCACAATTAAGTGTACTTTAGATAGAGGAGTATTAGAATGGGTGGCCTTCCATGAAGTCTTGTTTATTAGGTGCAATCCTCGAAAGTGATGATTGATGCTATGTGATTCATTTCACTAGTTTCAATCCCACTTCTTCACCCCTATGAGCATCACTCAATGCAATGAGTGCTAAGTGGACTATTCAAAATCATGAGAAATTGGTCAGTTGCAACTAATACTCATGGACATGGGTCATAGATTAATGACTACTCTACACAAATAATCCTGAAAATAATATATCATATGTTGGACTGCAAGATCCCCTTAATACTTGAGTAAACCTATAAGGAGATAAGTAAAAAACACGATTAAAAAAATAGTTTTCTTTCTTTCCCTTTGAAAAGTCATAACTCTTATTTTATTATTTTAAGTATTATTTTATTATTTTCCTTAGGAGACCTATTTTATACCTCAAAATTTCTCTAATGAACCACAAACTAAGCCTTCTTAATAATGCCATCTTGTTGACTATGTACTTCAAAGCATGAACATTGAGATAAAGGTTAAACTTATTGGCCAATAAGTAATGTTGAAATTTCTATAGAGAAAAGACCATATTTAAAGCTTATATCTTGGTAATGTTGTAGTTACACTCTACTGGCGATAAATTTAAGCTTGCAAAGTAGATTGTGCATCCCATTTCCTTATCGCTCAATTTTGTGAAGATAACTCTGATAATGATACCCAAGGTGTCCACATGCNGTGGAATCCCCTCAATGCTTAAATAAAAAGAGTCAAGGGAGCTCTAATTGAATAGTTCATAAGGCACAATACTTGTTAAGGTTTTGCAGATATGGTAACAAGCTAAGTGGGATTTGTTGTGGGGAAAAATCCACAATTAAGTGTACTTTAGATAGAGGAGTATTAGAATGGGTGGCCTTCCATGAAGTCTTGTTTATTAGGTGCAATCCTCGAAAGTGATGATTGATGCTATGTGATTCATTTCACTAGTTTCAATCCCACTTCTTCACCCCTATGAGCATCACTCAATGCAATGAGTGCTAAGTGGACTATTCAAAATCATGAGAAATTGGTCAGTTGCAACTAATACTCATGGACATGGGTCATAGATTAATGACTACTCTACACAAATAATCCTGAAAATAATATATCATATGTTGGACTGCAAGATCCCCTTAATACTTGAGTAAACCTATAAGGAGATAAGTAAAAAACACGATTAAAAAAATAGTTTTCTTTCTTTCCCTTTGAAAAGTCATAACTCTTATTTTATTATTTTAAGTATTATTTTATTATTTTCCTTAGGAGACCTATTTTATACCTCAAAATTTCTCTAATGAACCACAAACTAAGCCTTCTTAATAATGCCATCTTGTTGACTATGTACTTCAAAGCATGAACATTGAGATAAAGGTTAAACTTATTGGCCAATAAGTAATGTTGAAATTTCTATAGAGAAAAGACCATATTTAAAGCTTATATCTTGGTAATGTTGTAGTTACACTCTACTGGCGATAAATTTAAGCTTGCAAAGTAGATTGTGCATCCCATTTCCTTATCGCTCAATTTTGTGAAGATAACTCTGATAATGATACCCAAGGTGTCCACATGCGCATGACACTACTTTATCCAATCAACGAATATTAAGATTGACTCATTTGTGATATTTCCTTTTACTATCTGAAAACTCCATTGGCATTCATTGGTTTAGATCAATGGCCTTTCCTTCTTTCATAGCATCTCCATCGAGTACATTGTCTATGCATATCCTTTAACAATTTGTTCATAATACCATGTATTCTCTAAGAATGAATTAATATTTGATGCATTAGTCAATTGTTCTATGGATATGTTTATTTTTTCCTTATCGAGGTCTCCCATCATTCCTTCCCTTGAGATATCATGTCCTAAGATTTTTATTAAAGGTTGTAAAAATTGGCACTTTTGTGCTTGAGTGGTACTCCAATATTCCTACACTTGTTCAACATCATCCAAATTGAAGATTGTGTTATTTGGACATCCAGGAAATGTCGAATCATCCATGTAGACCTCCAAGTATTTGATGGTGGAGTCCTTAAATATCTCTATTATTGTTTGAGATAAGCATGTTGCATTTTTAACTAAGATTAAAGGAGTCCTCTAATGTGTGTACACCTCACATTTAGTCACAAATGTTGTTAGTGGTTTACCCTTCTCCCTTATCAACAATTGATTGTACCATGAGTAATCATCAAGGAAGAAATAGATTTCTCTTCTCATGATGCCTTCTAGAATCTGTTCTATAAAAGGTGCTAGAAAATGGTCTTTTATGGTCCTTTGATTCAATTTATGAATGTCCTTCCAAACCTTGAATCTGTCATTTTTCTTCTTGGAAACCTCTCTTAGTGAGACTCATTTTCTTTCTTTTAGTGGGTAAATGGTCTCAACATCCAACATATTCTAAAGTTTCCCTCAATCAACCTTTGATTTATGCTTTGGGTTCATTGTTTATGGCCTATGCCTCACAATGTTGGCATTGAGTTGAAGTTCAATCTAGTGGATCTCTAAAACAAATTAAAATACCTTTTAAATCATGATATATGTGAGTGAAGACATAAAAAAAGACCCTAAATAGGGAAATATCCTTGGCCATTGTTCTTTCATCCCAACAATCAACGATCTCCAAGTATTTGTGTTCTCTACCTTCCTTAGCAATGTTGACCTTCACTAAAGGTCCCCGTGTGTCCTCCATGTGATGTCAATATGCGGGTTTTGAATTGAACCAAGTGGTTCACTTCATGATGTCAACACTCATGAATATAAAACCTCATACATTACATTACAATAAATAATAATTATTTATTATTAATGAATATATTGTATAAGATTGTCTACTTGAATGATTACAATGGATGTGTATAAATACATGTAAGGTTTTATAAGTAATATCCTTTAGGAAAGGACATGATTTACAATTACTACACCATAAATAAATTATGATTATTATAATAGATATTTATACATTATTGCATTATTGGTAATATACTCAATGTATATTACAAGTCTTCCCCTTAAAAATGTTTTATCCTCAAAGCATGTGCAAGGAAAAACTTCTTCTGATAGAATGAATAATATTTTTGTAACTATCATTTATTATATAAGGTTGAGGACACTAGGTGATATGATGTTCATATCTTTGAACAATATTGGCACCTCAAAAATGGATCAATCCATCCAAGTTTTATTCTTTTTAGAATTTTCCGTTGATAAGATTTTGGATTCGATCTTCTTTGATTTTTTTTATTTTGAGTTGTATGGATCTTTGGATTCTTCGATATGTAAATACAACATTGAATCTGGTTAGGTACCTTTGGATATGAGGACAATGGTTCTGGAATGCTACGACTTCACGATTTGGGTGTCAATATGCTACCCTGATAAGATGATCCTTCTTAATATTTTTGTGAATTACTTGAATCGGTATGTTAATATGTGATATTTTCATATTGTTCGATGCGTTAATGACTTCATCAATGATTGATGGAATTCCAATCATCACTTCATCTGTAGATGTTGACTTGTCATTGATTTTTTTTCTTCAACTCAATTTCTGGATGCTCTTTCACTAATAAATCTTCATCAGTAATGACACTTTGATTGTCAATGTCAATCAATTATGTCGAGGCTTCTTTATCTACATTATTTACTTCTAAGAACTTTCTTGATTCAGTGGGATCAATTAAGGTATCTTTATATGTAGCCTCAACTTCTAAAAAAATCCTTGATTCACTTGCATCCATGGATGTCTCTTTGTCTACATTCAAGATTGGTATATCCTTACTTTTGATTTTTTTACTTCCATAAGTAGGATCTGAATATGATTCTTCAAGCAATTAATTTCCTTGTCTTAATTTGACAAGATTTTGTCAATTTTTCTCTTGGCATATTGCTTCTTCTTAGATTCTCAGTCGCATTGAATTACAACATCTTATTGAATCAATACTTGATCATTTGCTTGTAAGTCTTCTTAGATTCTCAGTCGCATTGAATTACAACATCTTATTGAATCAATACTTGATCATTTGCTTGTAAGTCACAATTATCTTTCTTTAATGTTTGAAGTTCTTTTTTGAGGTATTTTATCTTGTTAAACTACTCTTCTAATTTAGATTGTAGGATATGCACTTCATTTATGAGAGATTGGTTTTGTTCACATAATTAATTTACTAGAGAATCTTGTTCTTTTCGAAGTGTTTCTAATTCTTCGTAACTTTGTTGTGGTGATCCCTTCTCACATTGGATTGTAGTATTTTTCATATGGTCTATATCCTCTGATGAGGGAAATTATGTGCATGACTCCACTGTGAAATCTCGTAATGTTATCTTCTTTTCCTCATAGAAGAAAATCAACAATTTATTTTTTATGTTTAGAATGAACGTCCCCAATGTTTCCATCCAGTTAGAACCTAGAATGATGTCAAACTTATTAAACTAGATATTCACATCAAATTTGAATATGAATTTGTATTCATCAATTAATAGTCGTAAGTCATGAATTTCAAATTGATCCTTGCCACTAGTGTCTTTTTTTACAAATATACTTGACTCTAGAATTAACAATTTGATTTACCAAATTGTCGTCAATAAAATATTCATCTTTGTGTGGACAAATGTATATGATAATATCCTTTATTTGAATAATCCCTTTGTGTTTTAATAACCTAAAGTCCCAAATTGAACTACCTATATTAGGAAACCTTCATTCCTTCTCTTTATAAAAATCAATTTTTTCAAAGTATTTCACACAACTTCAAATTGACACCTCCTTTATAGGTCTTAAATAATGTCTTCAATTTTGAAATTTAAATTTAACTTAGGTCACTTTATAATTTTTTATATATTATTTTTCACCAAAATTTGACTTAAATTTAAAATAATGATTAACCTTGTGTTTTATCCTTCACAGAAAGTTTCTTTCTTCATTTAGACTTTTAACTTTTTTTCTTGATTAAAACTAAGAGATTAATTTTATAACACTTTAATTGAACCTTAAAATATATATTTGATAACAATATGTGACCTTCTTAAGAATATACCTTCAAAACGCAAATACTTTCACCCTTTATATAAACTTTAATATTTCCACCTTATATAACCTTTTAACAAATGTTATTCACTTTTATGCAACTTTTTATAAAAGTTATCCTAGTTTACATACTTGTATTAACCCAGTCACTTTTCACAATCCTTAAAACTTGTCTTATCCTCAACATGAAGCGATTTATATATTTTTTTTATTTGTGTACATAAAAATTCAATCAGATTCTTCACAATCATTATATATATATATAACTTTACTATTATGCTAGTGTGTCATTATGTGATAATTTGATTGGCTTTATACTTCTTCACTTGTAATTTAAAAGCAATTGGAAAATTTCTTTTTAGCCAATTCACTTTACTTGTGTTAACTATGGAAATTTTGTGTTACTTAATACTTCTTCACATGTACTTTAAAAACACTTGGAAACTTTTCTTTTTAAGTACCTTTTTTCTTACCATGTACATGTCAACTCATTTTACTTATGTCAACTATGAAATCTTTGTTTGACTTAATACTTCTTCACATACACTTTAAAATGAGTTGAAAACCTTTTGTTTTGGGTCAAAAAGTGACTTGTGAGTTATTTGCCGAACTTGGAAAAATAAATTTAGCCATGAGCCAACCAAGTGAGGCCAATTTTATTTTTTGAAGAGTGGGCCACAAGGTTGTAAATTTTTATTACCACGAGAAAATGAAAAAATGACCACAAGGCTCTAATATCAATTAAAGTGAACCAAGTCCACTTCATGATGTCAACACTCATGAATTTAAAACCCCATATAATACATTACAATTAATAATTATTATTTATTCTTAATGAATATATTGTATAAGACATTTTGATTGAGTGGTTACAATGAACTTGTATAAATACACCTAAGGTTTGATAAGTCATCTCCATGGGAAAGGACATAACTTATTATTATTATATCGTAAGTAACCTATAACTATTATAATATATACTTGTACATTATTACATCATTGGTAATATACCCTGAGTATATTACATGTTTCTCCTCAATCTTCATGTCCTTGATTTTCTCCTTCCTATATTGATCAATAATAGGATCCTCGTTATTGGGAGATGACACCTTAAATACCAGTGTCACATAAGTTGTGTCAAAGGTATCTTCTCAAGCAAACTAGTGCATCTTCTTCAAAATTTTCATTAAAGTGGCATTGTCATTGGTTAGGCCTTCATTCAAGTCAAATTGCTTCCACATTGTGTGTCAATATTTATTTACTTATGGTTTTTCTTTTGGAAATACCACTTATAGGCAAAACCATTGATAAAATTTGGAAGATTATGCACTGTTATCTCTTTAAGAGTTTTGAACTACTTCATCTACTCATGTTCGATCTACACCAAATATTGTAGATGTTAGAATCTTATCACCCCATAATACATGCACTATTGTTTTCCCTTGATTTTTCTAAATATGCATAAGAATAGAGCCTTGAACTTCTCCCATGGAAGTTCGAGTTGTGGAACAAAATGGGTACGCATCAAACATTGGTAAGTTGTCATCCTTAGTGTCATTGGAAATAATTGATTCACCTTTTCTTCATTGGAGAAAAACTTCATCCTTTACTCAAACTCGTTATATGTTTTAAGAGATCTTGCACTTCCTGATTTTCCATTATCAAGGTTATGTTATGTACTTCATGGTTTTCATCCGCCCATCCCTATTTTGTCAAAATATTCCCCCAATGAAACTTCCACGTGAAAAATGCCTTAGTCATCAGGTTCTTGCTCTATTGCTTTATGGATAGTTGTATATAGATGCCCCTAATTGAACTTTGGCCTTAACAACTTATCCCTATTGATTGCGTTGGTTTCTACTTAAATTAATCACCTACTCTTATCAAATGGAATGATCACATTCTTTTGGTCTTGACTAAACATTAATGTCAACATCTAATACCAAATTGTGCCTCACATTGAGAATATCCATGGTCTTCCGAAGAGCATCCAATATGTTCTCTCAAAAGTCCACTCAAAACCTTGAAGTTGGCATATGTCTTGATCCCATGACATTCAATCTTAATCACAATCATCCTTTCAATAGGTTTGCATGTGTGATTGGTTGTTGAATTGTCAATACACTTTGAGGTAAACGTGGTTGACCAAGAACTTCATCCCAATAGATGGAGGAAATAATTTTGATCTCAACCCCTAAGTTGGTGTATGATTCATATATCAGTGTCTCCACGATAGTCATTGGAACCTATAGGTCCTTCCAAAAAAGGTGTTGATCTTTCATACTTTTGTAACATTGGAACCTGGATCTCATCCCAGATAGTATTGAGTAGACAATTGAGGAACTCATAAATCTTCTTCAAACATTTATTGTCTTGAGACAACACTTGTAATTGATTGGTTAGCTCTTGTATCTTGGTTTCTAATGATCATGTTTTTTTTCTATCAGGGTGTGATCTTTGAGCCATGTCCTTTGCAAATTGGTTGTATGCTTGAATTCCTTTGAGTGTTTTCTCCAACGTTCTCCTTTGCTTCGTGAAATCATGGTCTTCCTCATTTAATATCAATTCTTCATCGGACTTAGGTGGTCCATACTTGTCATTTTTGGATAGAGTTGTGATAAAAGCTTCCTTGTGATCCTCCTTGTCTTCGACTACTTGAATCATTTGGCAATGCTAGGGTGGTAGTGCCTTAAATCTAGTACAATCTCATCTATCATGTGTGTTGGGAGTACGACTTGTCTTGAGATATTAAAAGCACAATTACATGTCATGCTTTTGAATGCACTATGGGAAAAAAACTTGCATGTCTTCATCCCTCTGACGATGGTTATCACTGAAGAGTTGCCTTCTTGGGTTTGGACTTGAAAGGTGTTATGACATTGTTGTGGATATTGGTATTGGTTTCCCCAATGCCCTTTCTAATTTGAAAATCAACCTTAGTTCTTCAATTAAAACTTGTAGTGGTTCCAAGAGCACTTATTTGCTTTACATATGTGACAAAAGTTAAAGTTGTTCAACTTTGTGGGGTTCTTCTCTCTTTTTGGTCCTAATATTGTTAGTGGTTTGTTTTCCCTCTTTGGCATGTTTCAACTAATGTTTATTGAATTCAATGATCCTTTTTTGGGCCCAATCTTCTCTGTGATGCTCTTTATCTTAAGCATCTGGCTCCATTTCATCCTCCATCTTGATGGCTATGTTGAGTGCTTCCTAGTATGACTTCGGTCTATACTCTCATAATTGTGATAGGAGGGTAGGCTAAAGGCTTTTGAGATGAACCAATGCATGCGTACTAGTTTTA
>SNQJ01S0166956.1:28439-38891 GCA_010110895.2 Picea sitchensis | reverse complement strand
GGAAACCAATGAGATTGCAAGTCATGAAAAAGGGACTTGTAAAAGAAAATTGTGAAATAGGATTTTGTGAGATGGAAGTTAGAGCCAAAAGAAAACTCATGGAAAAGAGTCCATGAAGGGTTTTTGTTCCTTGGTATTCTTATTGATGTAGGCGATTGGTGTTCCTACACCTCAGACTCACCCACTCACAGGATCGATTTCAAATCCCCTCTCTTCTGAGCCGAAGCGGCTCTTTAGATTCCCAAGTGGAATCCTTGTCAAATGCCCGGTCCACAGGTCCTTCCTTTACCTGCACGGCCTCTGCACCGGACCAGGACCAATTTCCCCACAGGAAACTGCTTATCGGGCGTCGGGGTTTCGCTGACTCTGCTGTCGAGAGTTCTTGCTCTCCCAAATCTCCGATCACCGATGCGCCCTTTTCTCCACGTACTGGCCCTCCTGGCTCGGCTCCGGGTCCACATGACCATGCTCACAAGGCCACTGCCTTATACCTTCCTATCGGGGTTTCGGGATTTATGATGTCGCGATGCACATGTATTCGCAACCCCCGATCCTCCGATCCCCGATGTGCTTTTCCCTCTAAGTCAAGCCCTGGCCAATGTGACCAATCTTCGTGACCGCAACCTTATCCCGTCGGGGCTACGGGGTTTGCGATGTCACGATGCAAACGCCTATGGGATTCCCGATCGTCCAAATCCTGACTCTCCGTTTAGTTGACAGTTGTCCTCCACCTCGACGTTGTCCTCCTCCTCTGTTGTTCTGACAGCTGGCTCCCACTACAGCTCTATCTTCTGATTGACTCCCGACCTTTGATCTGCCACATGTCCTCCACTGACTCCTGGGTGGCCCCACACGCTCCTCCATCGGGATATCGTGAATCGCGACTTCGAGCTGCAAGAGTTTCTTGTCTCCGGAAACTCCGATATGTCGATCCCCGACTCCTCGGGATCCTCTAACACGCGTCCTCCAAGTGAACGGTTCATATCTTTTCATCGTTTCGAGACCTGCAAGTCCCGATGCCTGGTGCCTCGGATCTCCGGAATGGACAACAGCGTGACACATGCCCCTCCTCAGACGGACGGTCCAGATTCTGTGTCGGGGTTTCCAATGTGTATTTCCCCGATGGCTTGTCCACGGGAATGCCGATTTGTCGATTCTTGATTCTCCGATGAAGCCTCCTGTCGGGACTTTCACCCATGGCGCTCGATCACTACCACGCGTCCTCTCAAATGGATGGTCCCGATCCTCTCATCACTTCGTGTCCTCGCGCCTCACGACTCTTGACACCCAATTCTCCGCTCTTCTGCTCATGAGGTCCCGACAGGCGATGTGCCACCTGTCCGCTCATCGACTCCTGTGTGGCCCCCACGCTCCGATGCCTTATCAGGAAATCACGTATCGTGATTCTGTAAGGCACGAAACCTATGTGCCCGGGATCTCCGATATCCCGATTCCCGACTCTTCCCAGGTGTCTGACACCTGTCCTCCACGTTGACTCCTGTCGCGGTTTTTCCCCTGTGCGCTGATGGTTTCCACGCGTCCCTCCAACGGACGATCCCGATCTCGTCAGGATTTCGAGACTTCCGATGCCCGGTTCCCTTGACCTTGAGAACTCTGATTCTCCGATGCGTCAAAATGTCGATGGCACTTGATCTCTGACACCTGTCCCTCTGAACGGACAGTTCTGATCCTGACGAGGTTTCGCAACTTGCGATGTCATGATTCTCTTGCCCGCGAGAACTCCGATTTCCCGATGGCTCTTAACTCCCTCGCAGCTTCTTCAGATCCGACGACTGTCGGGGTTTCTTCTCAGATCCAACGGCTCAGATCTGTTCTCCCTCTCTGCGCTACTCCTGAGGCTTAACCTCTGCGCACCTTCACCCTATCCGACAGCTTATGGGATTCCTTCGTGAGATCCGACGGTTGTCGGTCTCCTCTTCCTGCAGGCTCCTGCTGAGCTCCTCCTGGACGTAAATTATTCAACGGTCCAGGTCTTTTCCTTCCGTCGATCTGATGGCTGACGCTGCTCCTCCTGAACTCCCTGCACGCTTTAGTCCCAGACTTGGGAGAATTTAAATCTTTCAAAGGTCTCGGCCTTTGTCGTCTCTCTCTACGAGCTCCTCGAACCTGAGCTTCGCCGATGCGCGTAAAAGCATTGTTCCTTCTGAGCTTGTATCCTTGACTCCTTCAAAGGATTTTGAGGTCTACCCTCCTTGCAGAACCTCTACGCACACACGGTGTTGTCCCTTCTAAGCTTATACAATCACTCAGGCCCCTTGGGGGATTTTGTCCTTCTTCTCCCTCAGATGGAGAATGGAATGGATGCCCTCCTGGCTATCCTTTTGCTCAAGCCTCTTCTTGCGTACTTCTGGGTATTCAGTAACCCAGTGAAAGTTCCCTCAGTGGACCTTTCCTCTAACTTCCAGAACTCAAAGAGTTATTTCCTCTGTTGTGCCTGCTTACACACTTTCTCAACGCCCTCCTGGCGGAGTCTCTTCTCCACTTTCGCCGAACTCTCAACAATTATGTCTTCCTGTGCACCCTTTGCACCTGCTCAATGCCCTCCTGGCAGAGCTCCCAGAATCCTTAGTGATTCTGTCTTCTGAACTCACAGTAGATTTCTTCTTCTGTGCACCTATGTACTTGCTCAATGCCCACTTGGCAGAGCTTCCCAGAATCCTCAATGATTCTGCTTCCTTTTTCTAACTCTTAGCAGATTTATTCCCCTGTGCACTCCTTGCACCTGCTCAATGCTCACTTGGCAGAGCCTTTACAGAACTCCTAAGAGATTATGTCTGTAACTGTGTCTCAGTTACACTGCCTCGCCTCCTGAGGTGTTCAACAACCTCAAAGGTCTTCTTCCTGAGTTGATGACATCAGTCATGTGCCTCAGCACATCTTTGTCTGAACCCACAGTGTTCAGAAATGCATCCTCCTGTGCACGGCTCTCAGAAACCTCAGCGTTCTATCACACCCTCCTGGTGTGAAGCCTCAAAGACCTTCACCCTGAAATCACACAAACTCCTTGCAAACATACAACCACAGCATACATTTACAGAATAAAGGGAACACTCACAGACATCCATAAAATACAGAACTCATGCAGGAAAAACTGTTGTTTTGTATTAAAAATGGCAAATTGCCTGTATCTTTACAATGGTGTTCCTCGAGCTCTCATCGGCTCTACAACTCAACATCCTTCAAAATGAGATAAGAAAATCTCTTTTACCTGAGGGCTCATTCCTCCAGGTTCACCTACCCTAATAAATTACAATCAATGGTTGTCTAGTCCAGTGTATGGATCTAGATCTCAGCCGATCTACAATAAAGGCCAATCCTATCTAACGCCTGCACAAAGGAACGGCTTTCATGGCTCACCAACCTAGACATTTAATTTACATTCAATACAAATTTGAAATGAGGCTGCGCCTTCCTTCAGCTTTGAATGCATGCGCGATGACGTGGTTGGTTGGTTGGCTGGTTGACATGGAGCGATGCTCCTGCATCATACTCCACAGCTGCAAAAATCATGAGCTCCTGCTCATGAGCTTCCCCTGTAGCTGTTTGGAAATCCTCCTGGATCCCAAATAAGTCTTTAGAGCTTTCCATCTGCTCCATTCTGTTGTTGTTGCTGCTTCTGTTGTGCTGTTGTTGTTGTTGCCTCTTTCCTTCTACCCAGTTGTTCCTTGCTGGCAGTTTGTGCTGACTCCAACATCAGCTCCATGATCTCTTCGATCACTTCGTCCAGCTGCTCCCATGGCTGGGTTTTCTCATGCAGTCTCCTCAGCTGCAAAAATTTTTGGCCATTGGGCAGATCATCATGATCTCCCACGCCTTCCTCATCCATTTCCAACTTCACCTGTTGGATGTGCACGCCCTGCACTTTTACCCTTTCCTCCAGGGCTTCAATCTGTTCCCACAGATCAGCAAAACATACGTTGTTCGTGTCTTCTTCATCTGCTGCTGCAAGCTCTCTTGCTGCAGTGTTTTCAGCTTCTCGGCTGAAAATATCAAGCCATTCCTCAGAATGCTCATCATCCTTTTCTGCTCCTTCGGCTATCAGCTCCAATGCTACATCTCTTTCAGCTTCCTGGCTTAAAGTAATGAGCCATTCCTCATAATGCTCGTCTTCTTCATCTTCTGCTGCAAACTCCTCTATTGCAGTCTCTTCAGCTTCAGTGCTGAATGTGTTGAGCCATTCCTCGGAATGCTCATTCTCTTCTTTGTCCTCTTGGGCAGCTTCCAAAGTCTACTCCCATTTTTCCTCCTTGACAGTCATTATCAGCGGTGACTGTTCTGTTGTTGCACCATCTGCAACATCGATTTCTACCTCCTCTTGGGCACATGGTAGGAATATTTCAATTCCCCCAATCATCAGAATATCATTCTGATCTTCTTCCTCTGTCAGCTGCACCTGCTGATCTAAATTCACCTTTGAATTTATGAGACCCTCAGACAGTCTCATCTGTTCTGTCAGCTCCTCAGGCTGATCCAAATCCACCTGCTCATCCCTGCCCACCTGGCAATGTGGGATGCTTTCGCTGCTTCCCTGGCAGATTATGAGATCAACTGATCCCATCTTCATCAGCACTCCTTGTTGATTTGAACTCTCCTCCAAGTTCGTGAGACTTTCAGATAGTATCAAGCGCAAATCTCTGCCTACCTGGCAATATGAGACGCTTTTGTTGCCCTCCTGGCAATCTTCGAGATCCCTCAGCGATCTCTCATCATTGCCCAGCTGGCAATGCAAATTTTCCTGGCTGTCCTCAAGACAGTCTGTGAGATCCTCAGCTGATCTCAACTCGTTTCCCTCCTGGCAAACTGTAATTTTTATTCTGCCCTCCTGGCAGTCCTTGAGATCCTCAGCTGATCCCAATTCATCTTCTTCATCATCCTAATCATCGAGACCTTTTCCAGTCTCTGGCCAACAATGATCAATCATCTCTTCCTCTGTGTCCTTGAGGTCTTCAGCATACCTCAACCATCTCTTCAACAGCCTGCGTTGTCTCATGACCATCAGCTCTCTGACTGGCCATTTCACCTTTGGTGTCTTCATGGGCCATTCATGCACCCATCTCGGCTTCTTATTCTGTCGCATCTTCATTTCGAGCTCCTCCATCTCTCGCTTTATATCAGTGAGCTCTCTATCCATTTATGCTACGCTCATCAG
Source organism: Picea sitchensis (assembly GCA_010110895.2). NCBI lineage: Eukaryota > Viridiplantae > Streptophyta > Pinopsida > Pinales > Pinaceae > Picea > Picea sitchensis. Next base: position 33,721 of record SNQJ01S0166956.1, on the reverse strand, counting down.
CTTTGAGCTCTTCCTTTCAGCATGTTTATGGTCTTCAGTAGCCATCTTGTTGTGTCTATCTACCTCCCTGACAGACCTGTTGTTGTCACTCTGCATCTTGAGTGTGTCCAGCTTCATCATCTTACAGTCCCAATGACTGTCTATGGACTGCTGCCTACCTGCGAACAAGTCCTCACAGAGTCCTCAGTAACTCTGTCTTCTTCCTCTACCTCCTCTATCTGCGAGATACAGACAGATTCTCGCTCTGATACCACTTGATGCAGGCGATTGGTGTTCCTACACCTCATACTCACCCGCTCACAGGATCGATTTCAAATCCCCTCTCTTCTGAGCCGAAGCGGCTCTTTAGATTCCCGAGTGGAATCCTTGTCAAATGCCCGGTCCACAGGTCCTTCCTTTACCTGCACGGCCTCTGCACCGAACCGTGACCAATTTCCCCACAGGAAACTGCTTATCGAGCGTCGGGGTTTCGCTGACTCTGTTGTTGAGAGTTCTTTCTCTCCCAAATATCTGATCACCGATGCGCCCTTTTCTCCGTGTATTGGCCCTCCTGGCTCAGCTCCGGGTCCACATGACCATGCTCACAAGGCCACCGCCTTATACCTTCCTATCAGGGTTTCAGGGTTTATGATGTAGCGATGCACACGTATTCGCAACCCCCGATCCTCCGATCCCCGATGTGATTTTCCCTCCAAGTCAAGCCCTTGCCAATGTGACCAGTCTTCGTGACCGCAACCTTATCTCGTCGGGGCTACGGGGTTTGCGATGTCACGATGCAAATGCCTACGGGATTCCCGATCGTCCAAATCCTGACTCTCCGTTTAGTTGAGAGTTGTCCTCCACCTCGACGATGTCCTCCTCCTCTGTTGTTCTGACAGCTGGCTCCCACTACAGCTCTGTCTTCCGATTGACTCTCGGCCTTTGATCTGCCACCTGTCCTCCACTGACTCCTGGGTGGCCCCACACGCTCCTCCATCAGGATATCGTGAATCGCGACTTCGAGCTGCAAGAGTTTCTTGTCTCCGAAAACTCCGATATGTCGATCCCCGACTCCTCGGGATCCTCTGACACGCGTCCTCCAAGTGAACGGTTCAGATCTTTTCGTCGTTTCGAGACCTGCAAGTCCCGATGCCTGGTGCCTCGGATCTCCGGAACGGACGATCGCGTGACATGTACCCCTCCTCAGACGGACGGTCCAGATTCTGTGTCGGGGTTTCCAATGTGGATTTCCCCGATGGCTTGTCCACGGGAATGTCGATTTGTCGATTCTCGATTCTCCGATGAAGCCTCCTGTCGGGACTTTCACCGATGGCGCTCGATCACTACCACGCGTCCTCTCAAATGGACGGTCCCGATCCTCTCGCCACTTCGTGTCCTCGCGCCTCGCGACTCTTGACACCCAATTCTCCGCTCTTCTGCTCACGAGGTCCCGACAGGCGATGTGCCACCTGTCCGCTCGTCGACTCCTATGTGGCCCCCATGCTCCGATTCCTTATCGATAAATCGCGTATTGCGATTCTGTAATGCACGAAACCTATGTGCCCGGGATCTCCGATATCCCGATTCCCGACTCTTCCCAGGTGTCTGAGACATGTCCTCCACGCTGACTCCTGTCGCGGTTTTTCCCCTGTGTGCTGATGGTTGCCATGCGTCCCTCCAACGGACGATCCCGATCTCGTCGGGATTTCGGGACTTCCGATGCCCGGTTCCCTCGACCTTGAGAACTTTGATTATCCGATGCGTCAAAATGTCGATGGCGCTTGATCTCTGACACCTGTCCCTCTGAACGGACGGTTCTGATCCTGACGGGGTTTCGCAACTTGCGATGTCACGATTCTCTTGCCCTCGAGAACTCTGATTTCCCGATGGCTCTTAACTCCCTCGCAACTTCTTCAGATCCGACGATTGTCGGGGTTTCTTCTCAGATCCAACGGCTCAGATCTATTCTCCCTCTCTCCGCTCCTCCTGAGGCTTAACCTCCGTGCACCTTCTCCCGATCCGACGGCTTACGGGATTCCTTCGTGAGATCTGACGGCTGTCGGTTTCCTCTTCCTGCAGGCTCCTGCTGAGCTCCTCCTGGACGTAAATTCTTCAACGGTCCAAGTCTTTTCCTTCCGTCGATCTGACGGCTGACACTGCTCCTCCTGAACTCCCTGCACACTTTCGTCCCAGACTTGGGAGAATTTAAATCTTTCAAAGGTCTCATCCTTTGTCGTCTCTCTCTACGAGCTCCTCGAACCTGAGCTTCGTCGATGCGCATAAAAGCGATGTTCCTTCTGAGCTTGTATCCTCGGCTCCTTCAAAGGATTTTGAGGTCTGCCTTCCTTGAAGAACCTCTACACACACACGGTGTTGTCCCTCCTAAGCTTATACAATCACTCAGGCCCCTTGGGGGATTTTTTCCTTCTTCTCCCTCAGATGGAGAATGGAATGGATGCCCTCCTGGCTATCCTTCTGCTCAAGCCTCTTCTTGCGTACTTCTGGGTATTCAGTAACCCAATGAAAGTTCCCTCAGTGGACCTTTCCTCTAACTTCCAGAACTCAAAGAGTTATTTCCTCTACTGTGCCTGCTTACACACTTTCTCAACGCCCTCCTGGCGGAGTCTCTTCTCCACTTTCGCAGAACTCTCAACAGTTTTGTCTTCCTGTGCACCCTTTGCACCTGCTCAATGCCCTCCTGGAAGAGCTCCCAGAATCCTTAGTGATTCTGTCTTCTGAACTCACAACAGAGTTCTTCTTCTGTGCACCTATGCACTTGCTCAATGCCCACTTGGCAGAGCTTCCCAGAATCCTCAATGATTCTGCTTCTTTTTTCTAACTCTTAGCAGAGTTATTCCCCTGTGCACTCCTTGCACCTGCTCAATGCCCACTTGGCAGAGCCTTTACAGAACTCCTAAGAGATTTTGTCTGCAACTGTGTCTCAGCTACACTGCCTTGCCTCCTGAGGTGTTCAACAAACTCAAAGGTCTTCTTCCTGAGTTGATTACTTCAGTCATGTGCCTCAGCACGTCTTTGTCTGAACCCACAGTGTTCAGAAGTGCATCCTCCTCTGCACGGCTCTCAGAAACCTCAGCATTTTGTCACACCCTCCTAGTGTGAAGCCTCAAAGACCTTCACCCTGAAATCACACAAACTCCCTGCAAACATACAACCACAACATACATTTACAGAATAAAGGGAACACTCACAGACATCCATAAAATACAGAACTCATGCAGGAAAAACTGTTGTTTTGTATTAAAAATGGCAAATTGCATGTATCTTTACAATGGTGTTCCTCGAGCTCTCCTCGGCTCTACAAATCAACATCCTTGAAAATGAGATATGAAAATCTCTTTTACCTGAGGGCTCATTCCTCCAGGTTCACCTACCCTAATAAATTACAATCAATGGATGTCTAGTCCAGCGTATGGATCTAGATCTCAGCCGATCTACAATAAATGCCAATCCTATCTAACGCCTACACAAAGGCACGGCTTTCATGGCTCACCAATCTAGACATTTAATTTACATTCAATACAAATTTGAAATGAGGCTACGCCTCCCTTCAGCTTTGAATGCATGTGCGCTGACGTGGTTGACTGGCTGGCTGGTTGACATGGAGCGATGCTCCTGCATCACTTATGCGGGAGCGTCGAGAGCATGGTTACAGGTAAGCCAAAAACCGAGGATGAGGATGATGATTGAAGATGATGTAAGGGGAATAAAAGGTATCGGTATGCAAACATGTGATCGAAGAATGTTTAATGAACCATGTACAAGAAAATGTTTCCTAGAGAACTAGCAGATACAGTCGTTGGTGACCCACGTACTCCGATGGATGGTAACTTTTTATATGGACTTCAAAAATGTTTATGTTTGTAGGTACAAGATGAAAACGGAGAGGATCGAGGATGAAGAATGAAGAAGACCAAAGATCGTTGAAGACTAAAGATGAAAACTTAGAGCAACAAAGATAAAAACAAGAAAGACAGAAATGGGACCACTTCAAAAGATTATTGAAATCACAGGTATTCATTCAGGGGGGAGTACGATGAAATAAATCCTACTTGTGATCATGAATAATTAATAAACTATATAATGAGGTAGACTGGTTCTATAAGTCTATGTGAGAGTGAGAGATGAGGAGAAATGAGAGAAGTTAGGGATAGATATTTGTTGAAAGATTCATGGAGATATTGTGGAGAGAGTTATAGGGATAGTTATGCATTTGGTTTGAATGGAATATATAATTATGATGCATTTCTTATGGTCACCTATAGTTATATAAAGGGACCATCTCTACAATAGAGTCAACACACGAGAACGATGATTTAATAATATAATTCCCCCTTCGAGGGTTTCTTAAGAATAAGCTTGCATTGTCCCTTGCTTTGTATAATGTGCTTGTTGTGGTTATTTGCATGCAGTCTATTGTGTGCATCATTTATCATTTTACAATTTGTTTTCATTCAACAAAATGTAATGAAATGGTAGTCCTCTTGGGCGAATTTTAGAATCAAGGCTTTGATACCATATGTAGCACCTATCACAAAATGTTATGCAATATTATTTACTCATTAAAAAAACATATGTTGTAACAGATTTGTTTTAACATAATTTTATGAATCTAAATAATAAGATGAGTTCAAGTAAGAAATTAGTAACATCATACCTTCACTTTAAGATTTAAACATTTAAGATTTAGCATAAACATAACAAAATATTAAAGAAAATACCCCGTCTTGGTTTGAATTTGATCAATAGTAATGTAGTCTAACGAATAGCAAGAAGATGCCTCCAAATCATTATTTTTTTTCACCACTTGCTCGGAGTTGAACAAAATTATCCTCCCAACCAACCATAAGCATAGCCAACTTTCTAGCTCCAAAAAACTTTTAGGTTTCTTGGCCCTCTGTGCCCATGAATCCACGAACAACAATGCATAATATGCTTTAATAAGATTGTCACAAGAAAAATACTTCTTCCAATAACTCTCCAATCTCTCAACAAAATCCAACATCCCCCCCTCTCTATAAACACCACTTTCTCTTCTCTATTTATCAAGTTTCCATACACACTCTCCGAGCCACTTCAACCACCCTTATTAATAGCCACAAACCTGCCCTCCTAGATTTTTTGGAAAATTTAATTAAAATAAAAACATTGAATGAATTACATAAAATAACAATAAAATAGAATGCAAAGTCTTTATTTTCATGATAGCTTATAAATGCAACTTTGACATAAAAATTCCCAAAATTTATAGCAACCCACCTACCCATTTAATTCATCATACAACC